>JAASFJ010000425.1:0-23016 GCA_023333755.1 Globisporangium uncinulatum
CTTACATTGTAAATACTACTACATAGAATATACATAATGATAGGTTTTGAATCCATGGAAAAATCTTGGACTTTTTAGCGTAAAAACATGGATAAAAAGATGGGTCCATGGTTAGGAAACATGGATGGTAACACCGTCCAATGAAAAATGATTCTAACAAAATGTGTGTGTGGAATACACAAGTATCGGTATTTCAAGGGTATGTGTTGATAGTGGTGTTTCATAATGAGAGAGTTGACTGTAAATGTAAGTATCAGTGATACCTGACTTTGCTTCATCGACTCCATAAAACTAAGTATCAGTTTAAGTATCACAGTGCTTTGACGCCTGCAACATGGCGAGCAACAGCGAGACGCCTGGACAGCTCAAGCAGCGCCACAAGCTCGAACTGCGCGTCCGTCGTGCTCTTTTTCGGACATCATGTGCTGCTCTCCCTTGCTCTAACGCACTTCTCGTGTATATGGTTTGTTCAGACGCTGCAGAACGACGTGAAGGCGTTCCAAAAGCAGGCGAAGAAGGAACGACTGAGTAAAGCAGACACCGATGCGCGTGTCGCGAGCATGGAGCGCATCGTGAATGAGCGGCACGCGAAGGAGCTGGCTGCGTTGCAGGTACTGGGAACTCACATGGCGGCGTCTGATAGGTTGGCAGAGCTGTATAACTCACGTGTGGCTGTAAATTAGGAGGAGGACGAAGGCGATGGTGCTGCTTCTTCGACGGTCGTGGCGGTTGCTGCTACTGTAGTCGAGCCGGCAGCTCCTTCAAAGCCTCAGGGACCATCGAAAGCACAGCGACGACGGGTGCGCCGTTCGTCATCGTGACGACTCTGCCTTCTCCACTCTCGAACGGCTGCTGGTGAGCTGACGCCCATGCATCATTCACTCTTCGTACTTTACAGGAGAAGCTCAAGAAGCAAGAACAGGAGCGGCGTGAGCGCATTGAAGAGGAAAACAAGCACACAGTGGACGAGCGGCAGGTCGAAGCGGACCTGATCTTGCGCAAGCTCCAGCCGCTTGGGCTCGCGATCAAGGACATCCCGCCTGACGGTCACTGTATGTACCACGCTGTCGCAGACCAGATGCGGCAGCACGGACTCCCACTCACGAGCGACGTACGTTTCGCTCGATCCACACACTGGTCGTCGATCCACTGGCTTATGGGTCGCGTCCTCTCTGCTGGCATGGATGGCGTTGGCGTGCATGGTCAGGAACCTGCGTTCCAGCACCTCCGGCGTCTCACTGGTAACTACATGCGCGCTCGTCCGGACGACTACCTGCCGTTCCTAGCGCTTGACGAGGCTTCGGGCAGGCCGAGCCAAGGTACGGCGTCTTCGTGTACTGCAGTACTGTAGTAGTAGCTGGTATTGCTCGTGTGCTTGCTTGCTTAGGACGCTGGGACACTAACACTTCGAAACATTGTGACTGTCGGCACCAGAGATGTTTGAAGAGTACTGCGAGCGCGTCGTGAGCTCAGCAGACTGGGGAGGGCAGCTGGAGCTGCGTGCGCTCGCGTGTGCGCTCGAGACGCCGATCCACGTCTTCTCAGCCGCGTCAGACGTCATCGCGATGGGGCACGAGTTCGACGCTGCAGGCGCCCGTCCGCCGCTGCAACTCACGTACCACTTGCACTACTACACGCTCGGGGAACACTTCAACTCGGTCGCGCCGGCGTCGTCCTAGATGCCCGCCTTACTACTGCAACAAGCAGAGACCAAGAGAGAGGGTGGGATGGGGTGTGCACGGGACTCTCTCTTGTTAAATAAGCGGCATTGGCCATCCATCCATCCATCTTCGTCCGTCGACGGGTCCGTCGGACGTCGCCTCCCTACCACTGAACACCATCTATACGCGGCCAAGCTGGAGCAGCAGTTGCAGCGCCGCACAACAGTGGCTTGCGAGCTGCGCGTCGCGGTGGCTCGCGTGCCGCGTCAGCTGCGCGTCGCCTGCGAGCGCCACAATGTGCGTCGGACACACGCGGGCGAACGCGCACAGCGCACGCGCGCACTCGCGCAGCAGCTCGAGCGCGAAGCTCGTGTCGTTCGTCTTGGCGAGCAGCTCCACGACAGTCGTCGCTGCGCGTGTCACGTGCGCGCGCGTGCGGTCTGCGACGTCCGGGCTTGGGAACGCGGGCAGCGCATTCGCAATGTTCGCCAACGCGCCAATAGCACAGCGCGCCATGTCAAAGTCGTCTGCGTCTGCTGCCGTCACGAGCGCACCGACGAGGTCGTGCTGGGCAACGAGGAACGCGCTCTGAGCGTCCTCTGTGAGCACTGCGAGGCCTGCGCAGCCCTCGCGCTGGGCGTCCGTGTACTTGGATGTGAGCATGATCTTCATCGCTTGGACGCCCGACGACGGCGTCTGCACCGAGATGGCGCGCCAGATCTGGACGCTGAGGCTGTCGCGGCGCATGACGCCGACGCGCTTCTGCCCGCCGCTCTGCGAGCACGCTGGCGCGCTCGGGTCGACAATGTCGGCGAGTTGGTGGTACAGAATGTTGTAGAGCCCGTCCCAGAGCAACAAACTGCCGCTGCGGCGCTGGCACTCGACCAAGAGCGCGCTCCGGTGGGCGTACACGCGTACGATGAACTCCACTTGGCTGTAGTGCACGTACTTGACGCACTTGAACTTGCACTTGGCAGCGTGCAGTGTGTGCTCAACGTCGCAGTCGTTCAGCAGCGTGGCGAGGTCGCTGAGCACAGCGCCGGCTGACAGGTGCGGCAGGCAGTAGAAGTGGTACGGGTCCACTGGGTACGGCGGCCGTGGCAGCGCTGGCGCGTCCACTGCTGCACCTGCGAGGCCAAAGAAGCCGCCGTCCATGCTGTCGTCCGAGTCCATGGACTCGGACCGGAACGCGCTTACGTCGGCGCTGAGCTGGCGGAGCGAGAAGCGACTGGTGCTCGCGTTGCTGCTCAGACTGCTCGTGCTGGCGCTGCTGTTGTCGCTCACACTGCGTCCGCGACGACGGATGAGCCACTCGCCCCCGCTGCTACTGCTGCTGTTGTCCCCGCTTAGAGCCGCTGCGTCCTGGTTGCCTCTCCGGAACCGTGGGATCGCCATGGCGGCCGCTGCTACCGCGCACACATCGTCCGCCTCGCTGTTGTTGGGCGATACCTGCTCGTTTTCTTCCTTCTGCTGCTGTTGTTCGTCCTGTGTGGGCTTGCTAACGACGCCGTCGCCCTCGCTCGCCCCGGCCGTCAGCGGAGACGGCTTGTCGAGCGCATTGAGACTGCCACTGCGGCCACGACGCAACAGCAGTGGACGCCCAGCGAGCGAGGCCAGCGTCGGTGGCGCGGGCGGCATGTTGTTGGTCCGGTTGTTGTTGCTGCTGCTGCCGGTGCTGGGGGTGAAGAGCCACTTGGCCATGTCTGACAATGACGATGGAACGAACGAGTGAACGAGGAAGACGAAGCGATGGAGAGGGCGGACTGAGTGAGCAATGGCAACGGCTACTCTGTGGGTATGCTGGTGAGCAGAGAGCAACTGACAAGACGCAACTCGAACTCGATCGGCTGGTGGCGCGCACTCGGCAGGTACGTCGACGGCCAGATGGCCGATGACAGCAGGAATGGCAGGAGTGCCTTCTTTCGTTTACTCTAGTGACGAAAAGCGGGGAGCCACATTAATCTCCTTGTGTTTCCTCACTATTGATCACGCTGGGTTGCAACTGAATTGAGGTTTAGGGCGAGCATACAAACCGCAATATGAAAGCACAGCATACTCCGGGCAAGTAAATTCATCTCAGAACCGAACATTCGCAGAAGGCAGACGGAACCTGTTTTTTTAAAACAGAAAGCGTTTTACACCAAAAAATGCAGGTTGGCCTTATTTGTAATCACATAATCTGTAAGTCAACATACCAAAAATTACGTGCAATTGGCTAGGGCAAAATTGTTGTTGATTACCGCACCTCTTCAAGATCCATCGAGCATGGCATTGCCTGTGCGTCTCGACAGCGTTGGAAGCCGCGTGCACGTATATTGGGTCGATGAAGACGCTTGGTTTGCTGGTCGCGTTCAGGACGTGGACGCCTCCGACGGCTATTATGTGGTCTACGATGACGGTGACGAGCGCTGGGAATCGCCCGCACAGCTCGTTCGCTTCGCTGACGACAGTGATGGCGGCGAAGGTGTCGGTGATCCAGAGGAAGGCGAAAAGGGGGATAACGAAGGAGTGGGTGTCCAGGAGGAAGACGAACGTGCAGTGGCAATGCCACGCAGCAGCCACGCGCCACAAATGCTTGAGCCACCAGCGTCCCCAGCAGACGCGTACGAGAGTGAAGATGGTGACTCTGACGACGGAGAAGCTGCTGCTACGACTGCTATCGAGAGTGGCGACGACCTGGACAATGAAGGATATACCCCACCGACGAGTGGTGCAAAGGAGACAAGATGGAGGCAGAGTGCAGACATCGAACGACAGGGTGACGACGACGATGACGCCGGCGAACAGCACCACGAGCAAGAAGTGGGAATGGAATCCGACAGTGATGCTGACGAGCAGTCGATCGCAACGAGCGAGGTGCCGATCACATTCGAGCGTAAACGCGGACGCGTGAACTCCACCACGTCCATTCAGCTCTCAGCACGTTCGTCTGCGAGCAAAGACACCAGTCGCAGCAGCAAAGGCGATGCAGATCCATTGCGAGGCTTCAGCACCAGCACTGCGGATACTGCACGTCTCCCTGTTTGTGGCGTGCTGCGTGGCAAAGTTCTCTGCGCTCGGAATCTCCCAAGCCTCCCGTCTCCCCAAGCCGTGTCTGCTGCCACGTTGCACGTGGTGCCACCGCGAGCGTTCGTCAAAGTCGCGTTTGTGGAAGCAAGTGAGAGCGGGACCGCGACTGCCAGTAGCCTCATGCTGCGCTGCAAGAGCGCGCTCTCGACCACGTCGGTGGCACCGCCATCGTGCAGTCCGACGTGGAATGACGAGGTATGCGACGACGAGGCAGTCGACGGGGGGTTCCAGATGCAGCTAGCGCCGGTGCCAGCCAACGTACCGTCCACAGTGTCGGGAACGCTAGCATCTGCGTGGCTCCAGCTGCGCGGCGACTTTCTCTTCTCAGTCTACGCTGCGTCAGAAGACGAAGGCGGCGACAGCGACGAGAATAGCGAACGCGGGGCGAAGAACCGCCGTGGCAATAACCACGACGACTTCATCGGTCAAGCGGTTCTCTCGTTGCCAGCTCTCCTTCGCGAAGCGCTCGTCACGTCCTCGGCACTAACACGCCACCTCCCGCTGCAGAGTCGACAGGGCAAAACGCTCGCGACGATTCTCACAAGAGATGTGCTTGCCAGCCAAGTCGCCTCGGGTGGTAGCAAGCAATCCACTCGAGGGCCAGAGATCGTCGTCTCGCTCGAGTTCGCGCCAACGTACAGTGAGGATTTGCGGCAGCGAAGCAAGTCGTCGCGATCATCGACTCCAGCAGCAACTCTGAAGCGACCCACGAGTGCTACGTCGCAGCCCAAGTCGATCTCCCAGAAGCTACAACCACAACAGACACAGCAGCACAAGAAAGCCCCCAGCAAGCAAGCGAAGGACGAGAGAACGCACACGAGCAGCAGCGCCGTGAACCGCAAGAAGCTGGCGAAGCAGATTGACCAGCAAAATGCCGCATTTGCCAAGCGCATCGAGTGGCAGCACGAGCGCCGGACACGGCTCGCTGACCAGGCAAAGGCGCAGGCAAAGAGCAGCCACCCAGTGCCGCAGCACGGCACGATGAAGCGCGACCACACGCCATCGTCGCGCGTGAACCGCAGCCGGTTCCAGCAGCAGGTCCACGACGAGAACCGCGCGATGGAGAAGCGGCTACACGCGATCACACGCAAAGGTGACGACAACAAGCCGCGCAGTCGCGGAGCCGCTGTCAGAAGCGACGACGTGCGCTTCGACGCGTCCGACAAGGACGCACTGCTCGCGTGCGAGCGGCGCCAGCAGCGACTGCGCGAACAGGACTTCGTTGCGATGCGCGCACAGGCAGCGTACCGCAAGCAGAGCGCTTTAGTCGAGGAGGTCGCCGCGTTGCAAGCGGACGTCGCGGAGCTGCGCTCAGAGGTGGCTGACGCGAAAGCCGCGGCGACCCGTCTCGACATCCTCACGAACAAGGACGAGCACCTCTGCAAGTGTCTACGGTCAGCCGCGGATGCGAGCGAAGCCAGCAGCCGCAGTAGCAGTGACACCAGCTCAGCGAAAGTCGCGAAGCGCAGAGTCCCGACCGACGAAGACGCTGGCGCGGAGTGCTCTCGCCAGCGCAAGGAGCTTGAGCTGCTGCGGAACGAGGCGGCGGGTCTTGACGCAGACAAGCAGCGCCGCAGCCAAGAACTCCGAACGTGCAACGCACGAACACAGGAGCTCGACGACGAGATTCACCGACTCGGCGCACAGCTGCGTTTCGTGCAGGACAAGCAGGCGTTCGAGCGCCGAATGACCACCAGCAAAGCCAGCACACTGGAGCAGCAGCAGCAGGGGACGCAGCGGCGGCATCAGCGGCTCGAACTCTCGCGCAACGAAGAGGAGCACTGGAAGCTGTTTCAGGCGCAGCAAGAGCTCACGCAGCTCCAGATCGCCGTCCAAGTGGCGAAAGATCGCAAGGACGCATCCAGTGCAACGACAGTGGCGACGACAACGTTGTCGACTGCAGCGTGTGCGTACCTGGAGAAGAAGATTGCGCGGCAGCAGCAGAAGCTTGAGCAGCTCGAGAGCGAGCAGCGCCACTGGCAGCAGACGTACGAAGCGCTCGCGGCCTCGGGTGAGTACGAAGCGCTGCGCACGCAAGTGCACGAGCTCCAGCAGACGCTGTTCCTGTGCCAAGCGCAGCAGAAGCAGCTCGCAGCGGCGCAGCGACGTGCTGCTGTTGCGGGCGAGCGGCTCGCGGGGGAGCTTCAGAAGCAGGCGTTCGAGCAGCAGACAGAGACCGACGTGGTCCTCAAGCGACGACGTTAGATTCGCATACAACCACACTCACGCGCTTGCTCTCACCAGTGGAGGTCGCGACCGAGGAGCGCGCAGAGCTTCTCGTTGTACGGCGCGTAGAACGCCGCGAGCTTCTCGCGCGTTGCTGATGACAGCGGGTCGTACTTGCGCGTGTTCTTCGCCGACACGTCCTCGATGCGGTGTGGTGGCAGCTCCAGGAACTCGAACACCTTCGCCATCGTTGTCTGGATACACACACACAACAGCACACACGACAGTGAGCGTCCGCTCCATGGCCCCAGCCCTTCCGAAAGAAACCAAGCCCCTGTGCACGTACGTGCAGGCCCTCCGACGTCTTCATCTCGTCGAGTGTGAGCAGCAGCACGTTCTCGCCTCCATACGCGCGGAGCCAGCCAGCAAGCTGAAGCGCGTACAGGCCACGGAGCACGTACGAGTGCGCGCCGTTTGTGAACGTTGCGCGCGCACATAGCACGCGTTCGTCAAACTCATCCGCGTCCATGTCGGGGTGCACGCCGAGTGCGGTCAGTTCGTCGAGTTCTGCGTCGACAAGCTGCTCGAACGACTGGCCGGCGAGGTGGTGATGTCCGCGGTTGCGCAGCTGTTCGGGCGTGCCGGTCGTGTCGGCGGTCATGCAGTAGTGCGAGTACGCGCGCTCGACCGGGTCGCGCAGGATCGCGAGGATCTTACGGCAGTGCGGCACCACGTGCTGCACGCGACGGATGACGCGCGAACCGCCGAGCAAGTAGCTCGGCGTGGCTTCGCCCGAGAGCAGCGATGGGCACTTGAGCAGCACGTCCTTTTCAAAGAAGTTGAGGTAGTAGGCTGCGTGTGCCGCGTCGCCCTCGGGCGTCCCGCTTGGCGGCAGCGCTGCGTTCCAGCGCCAGTCAAAGTAGTGCGTCTCTTTGCGCTTCGCAGGCACGACGAGGTCGTGCTGCGTGATGTAGTCGTAGAGCGACGTCGTGCCTGCTTTCTGGGCGCCAATGACGAGGAACGACGGCGTCGGACGCGTGCCGTAGTCGGTCGAGAGGTCGAGCGTGCGGCGCGTTTGGTGCAACACCATGTCGGGCGTGAGCTTGAAGTGCGCGAGCGGAAACGCTGGCTCGACGTAGTCGAAAATCAGGTGCACGCGGTGCTGGTCCCAGTGGTTCTCCACGCGGTGCTTGCTCGCGTTGTTGAGCTCGTAGAGGCGGCCTTGCTGGAAGTCGTACCGAGCCAAGCTCTGCTCGCGCGCGCCGACTTCGAACGCTACAGACGGGTCTGTGAAGATCGGGATGTGCATGCGGTGGGACTGGGCCACCCACGCACCCGTGTCGTGGTGCACGGGCACGACAGCGCCAGGCGGCATGATCGCCAGGATGCAGCGGACCACCTACCGCCCCAAACGCCCACCCACACGGAGAGAGGCAAGAAAGCATGCGCATATAAGTGAGCAAACGCAAGGTTGTCGGCGCAGCTGGAGCTGCATCACCACTGCAGTACGCACACGCTCCAGCGGGATCTGGATCTGCTGGAAGACGGGCTCAAGCTCGTCTTTCCACGCGTGGAACCACGGGAACGTGTACACGCGGCTGATGTAGTCGTCACAGAACACGAACACGACTTTGCCGATGCCCCATTTGTCGTGACCCGCACGCTGGATCGGCACGTTGTCCGTTTGGTGGCTCGGGTCCCAGAGCTGCTCGCCCTCGGCGCGGATGCGCCGCTGCAGCGCCGACACGTCCACGCCAGCCTGGCGCTCGACCACGACGGAGAACGCGTCAGCCACCAATGGCTCGAGCTCCGAGAGCGGCACACGCTTCTGTCTGCACGTCAATGACAATGCGTCATGTGTCACACCACACTAATGCGTCAGATGCAAGCGCCGCCAGTCAGCAGTAGGCACGCGTGTGACAGCGTATTAGGACGCACTCAAGAGGTATAGCGGAGGCAACGACAGCAGCAGTCATGGCGGAAGAGCAGTAGACGCGGTTGGTACTCGAGAGCGACGGCAAGCGAGAGCGGAAGTGGCCAAGGTTGTCATCATGTGGACGGGAGGCACGCGTATCCCTGAGGTTGATTTGGATTGAGTATGTTGTGTGTGCTTTGTGTGAAGTTGAACAAAGACAAGAGTCGGAGAATGCTCGGCTAAGTGCGCGATCGTACTTACGCGGCGATATACAGAGCGGTGGGTGGTCGCAGCCAATCGTTGACTTCCGTGCTGCGATTGGCTGAAACTCTGTTGAAAGTCTGTATTCCCTGCAAAGTATACAAATCGAAGCACACAGTCGCGAAAGCAGCACTCGGAGGCTGCGAGCCACCCGATCGGCGCAAATGGCGTCTTGCGACTGCTCTGCATGCCCATTGTGATCGAGGCGTCCAAGTTTCAATTTTGAGCAGCAACCATGGTAAGTCCCTCCCTCCCCTTGTGTCGCCACGAGAGATGTCTATGTCTGTCGTCTATGCCGCTCGGTGCGGGTCGCGCTCGTCTGTCGCTACTGGAGCTGCTGGGAGAAGGCGGTCTAGTGGCGACTGCAAGTGCGTGCCGAGTGGACGGCGGCAGCGGTAGCTCCTCGTGTGTGCGAGTGGGTGCGTGAGAGAGAGCAGCGAGTTCTGCGTCCGAGAAAGGAAGAGCCGGTGGCGTCGACGCTGGCGCTTTCACAAGCTCAGCCGCGTTGGACGCCCGCTTCTTTGCTATGCTCGCGTTACTCGCTGCTCTGCGGAACGACATGCGCTTCGAGTGGATCCCAGCACACAGCAGCAGCACAGACAGTAGCAGCTTCGGTGACGGCGGTGGTGGGTGGTAACGGGAGCCTTGACCAAGTCTGCACCCAACGACTAGACTGCTTCTGTTGCCACACGCCAAAGTGTCGCCACCACTGCAGTTCGCTTGTACCGCTTGCTGTCTGCTGCGAGTTGAAGCTGTGGATCCCCGAGCCAAGCTCTCCCCCTCTATCGCATGATTCGTCGCCTGCATATCGCGCGCCAAGGTGTCACTACCCCTCGAGTCGCTCATGTGTGTGTGTCTGTGTGATGGTGTTGACTCCAGGGTATCGATCTCATCGCCGGCGGCAAAGTCGTTGGTAAGAAGAACCGCACGGCCCCGAAGTCGGAGAATGTGTACCTGAACCTGCTCGTTCGCGTACGTCCCCGTTCTGGCAACGATCGTGGTTCAGCTCCATAGTGAGTGTTTGCTTAAAGGCGTGCTGACGTTGATCTGGATCTCGCATCTCTGCAGCTGTACCGCTTCCTGGCTCGCCGCACGAACTCCAAGTTCAACAGCATTGTGCTGCGCCGCCTGTATCAGTCGAACACGAACCAGGCGCCGATGTCGATCGGCCGCGTCGCCCGCTACATGACGGGCCACGAGGGCAAGCTCGCGGTGATTGTGGGCACGGTCACGGACGACATCCGTCTCCTGAACGTGCCAAAGGTCTCGGTGGTCGCGCTTGCGTTCACGGAGACGGCCCGCGCGCGCATCACGAACGCCGGTGGCGAGTGCCTGAGCTTCGACCAGCTGGCGCTCCGTGCGCCGAAGGGTGCGAACACGGTGCTCCTCCGTGGCCGCCGCACGGCGCGTGAGGTGTACCGCCACTTCGGCCACAAGTCGACGGTTAACTCGGTGCACACGCACGACCACGTCAAGCCGTACGTGCGCTCGAAGGGCCGCAAGTTCGAGCAGGCCCGTGGTCGCCGAAAATCGCGTGGCTTCAAGGTGTAAGCAGGCAGCACCAGAGAGCTCCGCTCTGCCAGCGCTGCTGGTCGAGCTGCAACTATCGGGCTTTTCGCGCTGCTGGTCGCGGCCGCTGTGGCTCGGGTGCAGCGGTTGCCGTTCTGGTGCGCTGGGTGGTGGTGAGAGCGAGAGGGTTTGCGCTCGCTCGACCTATTGCGACGCGCACCAGCGTAGCGCGGAATCTGATAACTTGACTTCAAAATTGAGACGCCGCAACAACCTCCGTTTGTTTGGTCTTTCTGCTTGAGTTGCGTTATTAATGAGGTTGACTTTGGAGAACTCGCAAGAATGACAACATGTATTGAGAGAATGAGATAATCAACCACGTAAGATCCAAACATTGCTCGTCTCGCAAGGGTTGGTTGGTTGGAGATGCATACTGTTCTCCGCTTGTTGAGCCTACTTTCGCCGCGACAGGATGTACTTAAGCTTGGCGACAATCTCCGCTGCACTCACACGAGAAAGCAGTCGTCAGATCCATGCTCAGCTAGCGAGCAAACAGCTCGTCTGCTCACAACGTCAGCGACGCAGCCGCCTTCGTCCACTGCACGCACGCACGCACCGCACTCGTACGGGGACTCGGCAGTGTAGTCCGTCACGATCTCTTCGAGACTGTCTTTGAAGTAGATCTGGAAGTCCGACGGGTCGGTCATGAAGCGCACCCAACCCACACTCGTGATCGGCCGCTCAGCCTGCACACACGCACGCACGACACCATGTCAGCACTCTACTGAGCACGAGCCAACTGAGCCTTCTAAACCAGCCCCACAAGCACTCCCGCACGTACAATCTTCGTGGTGTTGCGCGATTTGATGACACGCTCGCCCACTTTGCGGTTGTACACCTTGTGCTGGTCAATGCCGAGCATGCGCTGCTGCTTCTTGCCGTACTTGTTCTTCTTGACCACGCGCCACTCTTTGAACATCGCGGCCGTCACGTCGTTGAACATGAACGTCTCGGGCGGCGGACGCGAACGACCGTCGTTCGTCGCAGTGTCTTCTGCGACAGTTGTGACGGTCACTGGGATCTGTGGGGCGTCGGCATATTGCTCTGTACCACGGAAGAACGAGAGAGAGGGAGAGAGAGGGAAGCACGACACGACCACGTGAGATCCTCACGGACGCTAGGTCCTCTCTGCACGCCAGTAGAACACACGACGGCCTCACTTGTCGCTAAAGTCACTTCGTGGAGGTTGAGCGGTCGGAGCTTCGTCTGCATGTCGATCTCGTCGCTCGGCAGATCGAGGCGCTCGCGCTCGGCTTCGCTGATCTTCAGCACGTACTGGTCCTGGAAGAGTTGCAGGCGGTGCTTCTTGTTGAGCGTCGGCAACAGATGATGGCCAACGGTTGTGCCGTCGATCGCAACGACAGTGTAGTCGTCGCTCTTTGGCCTGTAGCGAGCAACATGAGAACAGAGTCAGTCTGTCCGTCAGCACGGGACCTGTCGCTCGTCCAGCAACAGCCTCTAAGGCGACGAACGCACATGTAAATCTTCAAGAACGACTTGTCACCGGCCGCAGTCGCCTTTGGCGCAGCAGCCACTTCCGTCTTGCTCGCTGCAGCAGCCGACACGTCTTCACGCCCAACGAAACACACACACACGACATAGTCGTCAGGAGGGCGACTGATCGAACACCACTATCACGACATACCACTTCGTACCTGGCGCGTCTCCTGACGGAGGACAGGCATCTGGTCGTTCGCAGAGACAGTACTCGTGGCCGCCTGCGTCCCCAAAGTTCTTGATCCTCCGCGACCGGTCCAGCGCTACAGCACCACACAGAGTGAGCTCAACGTCTCGTCGCCCGACGATAGCTTCTTCGTTCTCAAGCGACCAAACGACACGCACCTGGAAAGTCTTCGTCCGGGTACCCGTCTGCGTCGTGAAGCCGCAGCTCGTAGCACTCGGGGTGGCCGTAGTACAGTGGCGGCTGGCGGTTGTTCGCCTGGTGGTTCCGCAGAATCTCTTGAATCGACTCGTCCACAGTCGAGACATCGTACAACTGCAGTCACCAAGAGAGCCCACGTTAAGATCGCTGCTTGAGCACAGGAGGAGCCACACACACAGAGGCAGTGTAGGACCGCACATCAATCATCATCTCTGTACGCGTCGGCAAGTAGATCGTGAGGTGGAGCACAGCGCTGCCTTCAGCGCCGCTCATCATCACGGGCTTTGGGCCGAGCGCCACAGACGAGCCCTTGAGGATCTTGTCGAGCAGCGACACTTCGTGGACCGACAGCGGCGCGACGGTCTCGCGCTCGAACGACAACCCGTCGTCCTTTGGCTTGCTCTCAGCGCCGACGCTCTTGTCTTCTTTGCCGTTCGCAGCCGCCTCGCCATTCTTCCCAGCCGCGTCTGTCGATACAATAGAAGAGTTAGATATGTTACAGACAAGAGCGCATCGCTCAGTCACTCGCACCTTTGCCTGCTCCTGTCACACCACGCCGCGCTTTTGCGTCGGCTCCACTGTCCGTCTTGCTCTCGTCAGCCTTGGCGTCTGCTGTGGTGGTCGCATTGTTAGCCGCCGCTGCCGCTGCTGCGGCTGCGGACGACGCCGTCGCTGGTACGGGCTTATTGCCGGGCGACATGGCCCCAGCGACCGCGCCTGTCGACGGCTTAAAGGCCGCCATCTTGTCGATCCACGAGTTGCGCAGCTGCAGCTCCATCTTGGGCGACGAGTTGAAGATCCGGTCGACCTCCGAGTCTTGCCGGTCGTGGAACGTCGGGCTGTTGCACGCGGCCACACGCATCATGCCGACCACTTTGTTCAGCTCGCTTAGCTCCGTGAACTGCATCGTGGGGAGTCCAGACGACTAGCGAAGGAGGGAGGGAAGAGAAGGGAAGGGAGAGGTAGAGCTGGAGCCGAAAGCGACCGCGCGTGCGAGAAGAGCGGCGAGCACGTCGTCTGGCGGGTTGAGGTTGATGCACCAACAGTGTTATTGAATGCGGGAAGACTCGCTAATTCACACCCATACTGAACTTCATATAATTCCTTGTTTTTGCAAAAGAGGAGATAGCACTAAATTGGAACCGACGCAAGTGTCCTCTTACAAATCAACTCGATTTGTATCAAGCGAACGAGGCGAGTGAACAACCGACCGAACGCAGCTTATAGGAGGATCTCGTCGTGGTAGCTCTGCGTGAGCGTCTTGTGCGGCAGCACGACGCAGTTGCGGATGATCACCTCGGGGTTCGCAACGACCGAGACGCCAAAGATCGTGACGTCACGTACGAGCGCCGTCTCAGCCGAATGGACACGGATTTGCGACGCGTTCGGCGGCTGCCCTTCCACACGGGCCCACTGACCGACGATCGAGTTCCACCCAATGACGGAGAAGAGCACGCACGCGTGGTCTTTGATCGTCACGCCTTCGAGGATAATCGAGTGCGCCACCCGGACGCCTGGCCCGATTGTAACACCCGCTGCGATGCTCACGTTCGGGCCGAGCTTCGCGGACGGGTGCACTTGCGCCGACGGGTCGATCACGACGTTGCCTTCGATCTGCGGCGAGAGCTTCCCGCCTGTGGAGCTCAGCGCGCTCGGGTTCGTGTACCGGAAGCGCTGCATGTAGAGCTCTGAGCACGTGACCGCCATACCGGGGGTCTTGATCTGGCACCAAAAGTCCCCTGTCTCGTACAGAAAGAGGCTGCCGTGGCCTGCGAGCGGCAAGAGCACGTCTTGTTCGAGGCGGAGGTTGTTGAGGTTGTTAAACTCAGGAAAGAGCTTCTTCAAGTCGTACTCAATGTTCGCCTCCGCACGCGACTCGGAGCGCAAGCGCTGGCGGCTGAGCTCATTCCCGACCGAAATGAGCACGTCGATGAGCGAGACGTCAAAGAGGTAGATGCCGCAGTTGATAATGTCGCTCACAAACGTCTCGGGCTTCTCGGCCCAGTGCAGAATCTCCTTTGTCGCCGGGTCCTGCACCAAACAGCCGTATTTGAGCGCTTCATCGTGGAACACGCGCTTTCCGAGCACAGTGCACGCGCCTGGGTGGCGCAAATGGAAGTGCATCATCTCATTAAGCGGGAACGAGCAGCAAATGTCGCAGTGGAGCACAAAGAGGCTCGCTGGGTTGCCTTGGAGGATCTCGTCCTTGAAAAAGCGCAGTCCGCCAGCAGTGCCGAGCGCTTTGCTCTCACGCAAGTACCGGATCTGAACGTTGAAGCGCTTCGCCATGGCGTCAAAGAAGCGCGTGAAGAGCCCCTCGTCGTACGAGCCGATCATGAGGATCTCAAGCAGCCCGGGCACGCGCGCGCACGCTTCGACATGGAAGTAGAGCATCTCGCGGCCAGCGATGAGGAAGAGTGGCTTGGGCAAGTCGAGGCTGAGCGGACGGAAGTGGTTGCCCTGCTGGTTCGGCCCACCGATGAGGATCACGGCCTTGGAGCGTGGGAACACCACATCGCTCTCGGCGGCGGCTGTCGTCGAGTGAGGAGACGGCCGTTGGTGCATCTCTTCAAGCAGCGGAGGTAGGCAAGTGAGGAGGGACGGCGCGCGGTGTGCTTCTTTTGTGTGGGGAGCGCAAAGCAAGAATCCTCGCTTGTCAGGGTGAGGCGAACAGTATTGCAGCTTGCATCTTATTGCTGTTGGTACAGTTGTTGCAAGCTGCTTTTATTGCGACGAAAAATAACGACTTGGTTTTCGTAATTTTATAAAATATGATGTGCAAGAGAATATAGAACTGCAATTATTTTGTTTTTATCAAAATACAGAATACGCTCCGGCTACTTTGGAAAATAAATGAAGAACCTTTTTGCACATGGCTACATTGCAGACGAACAGGATGACTGAAATAATGTCCATTGTCACTTTAAGTGATTTTAAAAAATCGTCAGTTCGTCAGCCAGCCGATGGGTGCGCTGCTGCTCGAGTGCCGCCGATGGTTCCTGCGTATCGAGCGCATATGGCGGTCGAACTTGCGCGAGTGGAAGATCGCGAGCCAGTCGGGCGAGTCGCGATGGACCACTGGAGTCACCTTGGTGTCGACGGCTGCGAGGCGTGTGCCTGGCAACCCCGAACTCGCGCAGATGACGTCGTCCGAGTCGCCGAGGTCGTAGCGGATCGGACCCATCGCGATGCTTCCCGTCACCTCATCGTGGCGAACCATGTACTTGTCCGTGTGCACCGGCAAGAGGTAGCCCCCTTTCGGCTTCATGGCGTTCTCGGCACTCGCAGTGACCGTGCTGTCTGCATCGCTCGAGCTGCTCGGTCCGGACAATGATCCAGGTGTTTGTGTTGGTCCTCCAGGCTGTGTAAGCGTTGAGGCGAATGTGCTGGTGCTGCTCAGTGAGGAGGCGAACTGCGAGTTGATATCTTGAAACGATAGTCGCGGTTGGCCGATCACGGTCATCGTTTTCTTTTCGAGGCTCGGGACCATAGACGACGACGACAGTGTCGTCTTTAGCAGGTACAACATCCACTTTTGATCGCGATACGTCTGCTTCACGCAGTGCGTAGCGGCGGCGATTGGGGTCATGGGCGTCAGCTTGAGCGTAATCGTTCTCTCGCTGCCAATGGTGATGATGCTTCCTCGCCGACTGAGCGTCCCGGCCTCTGTTGGAGGCGGCGGCCAGTGCGTCTCGCTCGCCATCCCTTCGAACTCCTCGTCGTCGGTTGCACTTCGCGGAACAACCAGCGAGGTGCGTTGTCCGTGGACATTCTTCACCACCTTCGGGCTATACAGCGACACTTTCTCGCACTCGTACCGGACGTGGTGGAGCTCTTCGTCGCTGAGCCGGAGAATCGAGAGCAGGCTCGGCACGAGCAACCCCTCGTCGTCGAATGCTGCCTCGTCCTCCACAACTAGGCGGTGCAGTGTCGCTGCACAGATTCGCTGGAGCATCGACGTCTGCGCATTCGAGCAAGTCTGCGGCGGCTGCTGTGGTCCGTACTGGTACACTCGAAGCAGAGTGTCGATGACCTCGAGGCGGACCATTGCGCTACGAAACGCTCGGATCGTGCTGAGGTTTGCGATTGCGGCGCAGGCTTCGTGCAGCACTCGAGTGCTGATAGTAGGGACATCTCTTGGATGAGAGCACTCTGCTAGGTCTCGTACGCAGTCCAACTCGCGCTGAAAGTGGCGCACACCGTGGAGGAGGTGCCGCTCGACCATACGACTGATCCGTCGTCCGTCGCTCGCATCGTCCGCGTAACTGTCGCCTTGCTCCGTGACGCTGTGCTCGCGCTTGCACGCAGCCGGACTCGCTCCACTTGAGTTCTCTGGCTCGCCATTGGCCGTGTCGTCAAAGCTGCTCTCTCCGTAGAACAGCGCCAAGTGCTCCGTGACGCTCAGCGTCAGATTTCGGATCGCAATCGCACCACACTCTCGGATCCGAATGTCGCGACGCGCGCAGGCGGACGAACAGATACTCACAATGACGTGGATCGCTTGGGTCTCGGTCAGTGCTTCCTGTACTTGTTGGTACGTCGAGAGCTTCGTGAGGATGCTCACACACGCAAACGTAATGTGGGTGTCCTCTGGGTTCAAGCGGTGAAGAAGCGCGCAGACACTCACGACGCGCTGGCAAAGCAGCAACTCGGCGCACCGCGGCTTCCCGGCGAGGATGTTCACCATTGTAGCAGCGCGAAGACACGCAGCGCTGTTCACTCCGAGCGAGTGGTGTTCGAGCAGTGGAAGCAGGCGCAAGACTGCGTTCTCTTCGGTCAAGTTCACTGCCAAGGCGTCGTCAAAGGCGAGATTGTGCAGGCATTTGAGTGCTGCCATGCACGTCTCTGTCGCTCGGTCCACACCGGCGTCATCTTCGTCGCCCGTCCGAGCAGCAGTCGACACGCGCTCAAGCAGCGTCAGCACCGCACGGGCGACGCGGAGCTCGCTAAAGAGATGGAGCGAGTCGGTGACGAGCGAGCAGTTGGCGAGTGCTTGGACGGCAAACTGTTGCACGACAGGGTGGTCGCACTGCGTGAACGCGAGCAAGAGGGAGAGCGTCTTGCGCTCGCACAGCATCTCAACCCACGGCTGCTTGCAGCTGAGGTTGCGCAACGCCATCGCAGCGGACGCGCGCGTCTCGAGGTCCTGGTCCACGTACTTCCGGATAATGTCGGGCACTTGCGCGTTCATGAGCTCCTTGTGGTTCTCTGCGTAGCTCGAGAGATTGCAGATGATGCCAGCGGCACACCGACGGCTCTCGGCGGTGAGCTGACAGACGGGCTGGTGACTCGAGTGCACGAAGAAGAATGCGGACGCTGTCAGCACCTGCTCGGATCCGAGCGAAGGGGCTTGCGCACTTGCACTTGACGTCGTGTGTTTGCCAAGCACTGGGGTCGCCAGGTACGCCATGATGCCGTTGCTGAGCAAGCGCTGGTGGTACTGGTGCTCACACGACAGGTTAAAGAGTGCCTGGAGCCCGATACTGAACACCTCGTCGGTCGCGCTCATCGACGGCGGGCACTCGCGTTCGTCGGCTGACGAGCGCGGACTCGCGAGCTCTGGAGACGGTGCCGATGTGCTGCGGTTCGTCATCACTTGCGAGAGCTTCATGAGCGCGTACAGCACGCCGTCTTCCACAACTTTCTCTCGCGTCCGCAAGTGCGAGAGCAGATTTGAGAGCGTCTTGGCGTGGATCTGCTTCGCCTGGACAGAGTTCGCGCGCAAGAGCGCCATGACGATGAAGTCCTTCAGCTCTGCTGACGTCCAGATGCACTCGAGCGTCGAGACATTGCAGGCTGCGATCGCAGCGTACTGCTGGCACTCTGGATGACTGGCCCGTCCGAGTCGATTCAGCGCTTTCGCCAAGTGGTCGCTCGCGATGAGCTCGTCCCGCCCTTCCGGTGTGAACGAGATGATGGCGAACGACGCCGAGCACGCGAGCAGCGACTGCGTCTCCTCGTTCCCGTTGCAGCAATCGATCAGCGCCTGGATGATGCGTCGACTCGCGCGGCCGGACGCGCACATGTGGTACAGACTCGCAGCGCAGAAAGCTTGCGTCATGGTGCAGAAGCTTGCACAGGACGCCGGGTCGCCACTACCAGTCTGCACTGTATCCGTGCGTTCGCACACGGCGATCAGCGCCGCTTCGATCGCAGGCGAGAAGACGAGCGTGTGCGTGTCGCCTCGCTTCGTTGACGACCGCGTGAGGGTGTAGAGCGCAGCTGCAGCATAGCACGCGATCCGGCGGTCGCGAGCTGGAGCCACGGGTTTCAGCGTGCTCGCTCGCACTGCCGGCTTCGACAGCGGCACTGCTGCTGCCACTGTGCCTGTGTCGAGCAGTGGACGCTTGAGACACTCGAGGATAAGACTGACGATGCACTCAATGTTGGCGAGATCCATGGTCTCGCTCGCAATGATGCAGATCGCAGCGAGGAAGCGCTCTTGGTCGTCGCCGAACGCCAAGTTCATCGACTTGTACGCATGCTGCTCCGCGCTGGTGTCCACCGCCGACTCGTTCGTGGCCACGCCAAAGAAGTGGAAGCCGTTCGCGAGCGAGCGCACAACGAGCTCACCGTACACGATCTGCTGGAGGCGGCTCTCGAACAGTAGGTTGCACAGCACGAGCGCGTAGATGTACTTGAGCCGCCCTGAATGGCTTGGATCCTCGGCTGCAATCGCAAGCTGCTTGCCGTCGAGGACGCGCACCAGGTCGTTCGCGTACGCCGCTTGCTTCGCAAGGTTTAGAATCGTCACGAGCGCGTCCTCCTTCACGTCTTCGCCAGTAAAGAGGTTGACACTGCGGGTTGTCGTCGTTGTGGGGTCCGCACCAACTTCTGGTGCCTCTGCTGTCTCCTCTACAGCGATCGCCACTGCGTGCAACAGCGGCAGCACTTGTGGGAACTCCATGAAGTACGCGGTGCACGTGTCGCTGAAACTCAAGTTGCGGAGCGTGCGGACGACGTTGTGGAAGAACACTTGCGCGTCGTATGGCGACGCTACGAACCGCCGGCGGTCGAGCAGTGCGAGCCGCGTCGTCATGTGGACGATCTCTTGCGTGAACGCGTGCTTGCGCAGCTCTTCCCCGACTGAGAAGTTTGCCAGCGCTCGCGAGCACGCGACAATCGTGTTCTTAAGCCGCTTCTCGGCGGTAGCGCCGTACGCTTTGCTCCCCACGTCCCGGAGCGCGCCGCAGAGCAGCAGCGAGAGCGTCTTCATGGCGTTCGCGCTCAGTACGCTGTGGAACTCGACGAACGCCGAGAAGTTCCCGAGCGTCTCTGCGATTAAGTGCAGCATCCGCAGGACGGTCTCAGTCTTGGCAGCCCACGGAGGCCGCACGGTCTTCGCAGGAGCAGTCGTCGCCGACAAAAGTCGCGTGATAGGCGGCCCCGCTTCTTCCATCACTTTGCTGACAGCTGCAGCCAGTGCGTGGAGCGCCTCGGCTCCTCCTCCACGGAGAGCTGCTGAACAGCTCACGCGGTAGAGCGAGAGGTTGTACAGCACTTCGGCAGCAAATTGCGTCGACGCGGACGTGGACGCGAGCTGGCCGACCACGCTCATCACACCGAGCTGGTTCTGCATCGAGTGGGGCTCACCAAAGAACACGCGGTCCGGGAAGAAGTGGCCGTGGAAGATCAAGTTCGTAATGCTGCTGACGAGCAAGACCTGGAGCTGCTCGAGCGGCAGTGTCAGCATCGACAGCAGCTCGATCACAACTTTCGAGCGCGCAAGCGATTGCGCGAGCAGAGCGTGCTGGCTGATCCGAAGCAACGCGGTCGCACACAGGATCTTGACGTGCAGACACGGCGCCCAGCTCAGCTCAAGCAACGCTTGGATGCCGTCGAACGTCACGAACGCCTCGAGGGTGGTGGCGTCCGTCGTCAGGTTCGCGAGCGTCGCTGCGCAGTACCGCAGCAGCTTTGGGTGCTCAATGTCGCTGAAGTCAGCGATCTGTGTGATAGCACCGCCGTGGATGATTGCGAGCTCCGACCCGGCCTGACACGAGAGCTTGTACAGCGACCGTGCGCAGAAGATCCGCGCGTCGAGGTTCTCAGGCACCTCCGTGCGTGGAAGAGGCGAGTACTGGGCCAGCGACGGCCGGACTGGTCCCCCACTCAGAAGCATAGTTGGGTCCCCACGGATCGATCCGAGGCGCTTCAGCGGGGCTTTCGAGTTGCGACTCTCGCTCACGCGTCGGAGGACGGCTGGCTTCGTTGGAGAGGAAGCCGGTCGGAGCAAAGGTTCGTCGGTCAAGAGTAGTTGGTGTCTGACAGCCTTGGACGCGCTCTTCCAGCGGGCGTCAGGAGTTGCTGCCGAGAGCTCTCCAGTCGCTCCAAGCCGCTCGCTCTTGTCGCCACCGTTGTTGGTTGCCCACGAAGCTGTGCCGATCGATGACGTGTTGTCAATCATGGTCGTCATGTCCAGCTCCACCTCGTCGCCCGCGAACTGGTTGAGTGGGATCGCGTACTTGTTGCGCACTCGTAGTGTGCCAAGCGCTTGGCTTGCGCGCACGACTCGCGCCAGCGACTTGAGACGCAGGGCCGTTGGCGACGGCTTCACCTCAACTTCGGTTGGCACTTGGGCTTTGACCGAGCTGACTGACGTCCGGCGATCAAGAGAGCCGCTGCTCGTGCGCGACTGGCGGCGACTCAGGCTCAGGAATCGGGACGGCCGGCGGGTCAAGTCGCTCGGAGAGATCGTGACCCGGAGCAGCGGCTTGGGTTCCGCTGGCTTCAGCTCCATGCCTGTGGTTGTCTGTGTCGGAGTCAGCTGCAAAGTGATGTCCAAAGCGAGTTCGAGGCGATTGAAATAGTAACTGTCGTCTGCAGTTACAATATGAGTCAGTCAACTCTCCACGATACAGTTCCTCATTGCCAAAACGTCTGCTGTATTTTGCTTCCACAGCCAAGCACCAGTCGGAAGCAAACAAGACGGATGGGAGCAAAGAAAAGCTGCAAGCCAGCTTGTCTGTCTGTCTGCTGCCGCCTCGTCACGTCTTGCGCTGCGTCGGTAGCCAGCGGTGGTCCTTATTGGCGTTCTTCTTCCGCTTCTTCGCCATGAACTTGGACAGTCTCCCGCTCTCCTGGAGGTCCTGGAACTTGGTTTGGAGCTCCAGCTTCTTCTTGTCTTTGCGCTGCATAGTAGTAGAGGTAGTAGGAACGATACACACACCCAAAGAACCCGTCACATCACGAACTGGGAGGCACAGAACCCAGCAAGCGACCATCGACGGCTACACACCTTGAGGTAAAACGGGTTCTTGCCGCTCGCGACCGCGTCGCGCTCGTCGCGCTTGCGCTTCGTCAGCGCGGACTGGATCTTCTCCTTCTTCTTCTTCTCCGAGAGCTCTTGCGACCGGACGTTGATTTCGTGCTACACAGTGCATTGTGTTGACGCAATCAGCCTGTGATTTGAACCATTGTAACAATTCAAACAAGCGTTACACAACAACAACCACCCACGCACCTTGAGCTCTTCTTTCCGCGCTACGCTCTTGGCGGTCTTGAGTTGCTTCCTTAGCTCCTGCAGCTCTGATTGCTGTACACGCGCGCAACAGAGACGAGGAGCGCACGCTTCAGCCTTCCTACGAGCACACAGTGAGCAGCAGCACACCAATTTGACGCACCTTATACTCGTCCAAGAAGGCGTAGCTCTTGGTGAAGAGATCGTCGTTTAATCGGCCCGTGGTGGCGTCGAAGCGCGGGTCCATCAGCTTCTTCTTCTTCACCTCCACGACGTTCTTGAAGCGCGACACTTGACGACGCGACGAGAGCTCGAGCGGGCGGTTCTTGTTCCGTTTGGGCTTGGCGCCGTTGACAGCATCAACGTTTTCGTCGTCGACATCATCACCTTCTTCGCTGTTGTGCGTGGCGCGCGGGTGCGATACGGTGGCGGCGCTGGTCGGGAAGAGCGCGAATCCATTCTTCTTCTGGCGCAGTCGTTCTTCGAGCGGGAGGTCGCGCTCCGAGACGGCAGCAGGCGCTGTCTTGGCGCGCTTCTTGGATAGAGGTGGTGGTGCTGGTGCCATTGGTTTTGACAATTGCAGCTCAGAGTACTGTGAGCAGACTGCGAGAAAATATTAGATGAGCGTAATTAACGCTCATGTAACCTTTTACGATGCGTAATTTTAACACCCAGTCTCTGAGTCAAGAAGGCCAAAAATTTCCGACAAAAAAAACATCGTCAACTTATTGAAATACACTCCCCATTCTCACTACACCATTGCACTCTCGATTTCAGACCTTGCACTTTGAAATTCAGACGTTGCGCATTGGAATTCGGACATCTTGCACAAACGAATAGTTTGTTTATGCCATTTTTTGAGAGGTTTTAGGTTTTGCAGGTGACAAAAGCACGCGAATTTTTGGCGCGCTTTTGCTTGCTCGCGCATCGCGCGCGCCGCCAGCGAGCGCAGTTGACTGCGCGACGACCGACCACTTCTCATTGTCACCAATGGCGCGCATCTACAACAGCTACTCTCAGGACGTTCGCCTTC
>JAASFJ010000426.1:0-23016 GCA_023333755.1 Globisporangium uncinulatum
GGAGGTTAGATAGAAACCAATGGCGACGGCGGAGAGAGCGAGCAAGGGATCGAGAACCGCCGGCGAGGAGAAAAGAAGAGAAGAGGGGGGGTCGACATCCTAGTGGATGTTAATGTCTTGCTGAACCGAGTGAGTGGTCACGCACGGGCTTGAAAGTGGGTTGCGCTCTGTCGTTCCGAGGCTGAGAGTGTCGAATGGCTCTGTCTTCCTCTCTCTCACGCTCCATGTAGGTTGACAACGACACACAACCACGTCAGCTGCTGGAGTGCGAACTTGTCGATCGGACGAGTGCAGAACCACGAAGCAGTAGGTGTGACAATGTTCTTGTGCAGGGTGTTCTGGCTGTGTTCGACAGAGGATTGATGCATCCGTTGTGGAAGTCTTGAGCAGGCACGGCAGCTCTGTCATCGCCACCACCAAGAGCACTTGACGCTCTACTCGGTGTCGCTCGAGAGCGTGAAATCGACGTCGCTCTGCACCGAGACGACGAACTTGCCGAGCTTGTTCGGGTCATACGTCGCAGGCATAATCATGTAAGGCTCGTTGAGCACCGAGGGAAGAACGAGCTCGGGTGGGGACTGCACTGAGTGCAGCGGTACAAAGTCCGTCTCAGTCCACGAACGGCCGTTCAATATGACATTCGTCGAGCCATCACGATTCATCTTCTGGCCGTGAAAGAGATAGAAGCCCATCATGGTGCCCACAGCATCTCGCTTGCATTTGGCCTTCCACTCGAGCTCAGATCGTGTGAGCGTGATCTTCACTTTTGCTGGCCGCACGCCCTTGATATGCAGATACACCTTTGGGTTCTTCTTCCAGTCGCTGTGCAGATGACAGCCGACCGCGTTGCTTTCCGTCCACTCGCCCGGCAGACTCTGTGTTGAGAACTTGGGCAGCTCGTCTATCACGAGCGGAAAGTCACAGTCGACCTGGAGCTCAAATGTCCCCTCAGCGCCAGCCTCGCCCAGCGACGGAACTAGCATTAGACCTCCATGCTCCTCCATAAGCCACTCCTTCGGCACCTTCCGCAGATACAAACAACTGAGCGCCGGGCTTGAGTAGTCGGAGACGCGACACCATTCGTCGGGTTTCACCACGAGCTTCGGAGGTGGAAACAACACCGGCGGTGTGTGACGAGACATGCCTTGCTTCGCTTCTGCTTGCAGATTCTCTTCATCGCAGTCGACATCCTCGTCGTAACACTTTGCTTCGCTCTGCCACTTAGCTCCGCTGCCTCCGGCTGCCGACTTTGCAAATTTCTTCTCGATCACCTCTCCAAGGAAGTTCGTCTTCGGTGCTTTCGCGTGCGCGCGTAGAACATTCGCGGTGCTGCTACTGCTGCTTCCACCTCCGCCTACAGCGAGATTGTCATCTAGCATTGACATCGGTTTCGTCGCTCGAACAGCAGTGACCCCGACGAGGTTGAACTTCTCCTTCGATGCTTCGCGTTGACGCGCCTTCGCTGCGTTCGAAGCCTTGTGGGACGTCTTGCGCACCACGATTTTCATGGTGACGCTGGCTTTTGATGCCATCATTGCCGCGTGCCGCTGCTTTGGCATCTTCTTGAAACGGACCCAGAACTGTGGGTTTTGGCACCACGCCGAGTTCTCTTCCCCTCCGTGAAGTTGGACACAGAGTGGACCACCCGCGTTCGTCGGATCCCCGCTCTCCTCTTCGTCGTTACGCCACTTTCCTTGCCCGACGCATGTGAAAACCGGCGCCAGTCGCTCTACTTTCACAGGTTTCGGTGAGAACACGCGCAGGAAGAACTCCATGTCCACTTTTGCGTTGTCTGTGTACGGAATGACAAAGTACGCGGCGTCGGGTTCAAGCACCAGCTCGTCTCGATTGAGCTCGCGCTCCGGTAGTTGCTTCGGCTGTTGAGCAGCGGCGCCGCCTGCCGTGTTAGGAGTTGACATCCTGGCCGTTCCGCTCAGAATGTCGTTCGTCTCGTACGAGTGCGCCTCGGCAACAATGCGGCTGCGGTTGAACTCCCAAATGATCGTCGTTCGCGACGCCTTCTGTTTCATCACGACAAAGTTGATCGCGTAGTTGTCGCCGCCGTACATGCGAAAGTCGCGCTGCGCGAGTGAGATCAAGACGCCTGGTGTCCGCTCCTGCACAGTCAGCTTGAACTGAGGGTTTCGATGCCAGTTCGCCTCGGCGTCCGGCAAAACGCTCCATTTTGTTTTCCCGATCGGTCTATCGTTGCGGCTGCTTGTGGTCGCGTTAGCTTGTGCTTGATTTGCGTCGGTACCCGCAGCAGCAACAGTCCGGAGCGGTCCGCCAGCAAACTTCGAAGCAGCCCCGGCGGCATAACAACTGAACCACTCTCCTTGTACACAGTACTGGAACACGTCGTCTAGCACGTGCACGACAAAGAGCTCGCTGAACGTGTCGAGGAAGTCCTCCCAGACCATCCAGAAGCATCCGTCGTTGCCGCTTCTCGAAAACTCGCACGCTGGATCGCTGCGCATTGCGTTCTCCACTTGCATGTGCTCTTCCCACTTGCTGTCGTCGTTCGACCACTCGCCCTTCCACATGCCTCGCCCCCACACGTTCTTAAGTTTGACGAAGCGAAGCATGGTAGTGGAAGAGCTCGCTGCGCCGTTGCCGACCGAGCTGATTCCGACCTCCTTGATGTGCTGGATGATGTACTGGCGGTTCTTGATGATGCCAGTCGCAGTCATGTCGTACGCGTTAAAGGAGAGCTGCTTCAGCTGCGCCGTCAGGATGCACTTCTTGTGCTTGTATCGCACTATCTTCTTCCACAGTGCCGCGCTGTTGGCGATGTCGTCCCCGCTCTTAATGCGCTCTTCTTGAAGGTCGATGCGGTGCGCGCTTCCACCAGTGCAGTCTAGAAACGCCTCGAGGATCTTCCCGCTGGTACTGCCACCGCTCGAGTCGGCGAGCACTTGATAGCTCCCGTGCAGCTTCGCGTACGCTTTTTCGAGGAACGGGATAAAGACTTCGTTCTTTTCGAGACTGCTGCCGTAGAGCGCATGCCCAGGAGTCGAGTTTCCTTTCGCGGGATACAAATCGTCTTCCTGGAGCTCGAGCAAGTACGGCATGCGCGTATCGGTGGTGACCGTCACCCACTCACCGTCTTTGTAAAAACGACAGCTGTACACACCATAGTCCTTAAACGCGTGCACCGAGTCGGACACGAAGAGGTTCTCAATGAGGTTGTCTGGGTGGAGCGCGATCGCAGCGAACACTCCAAGCAGCCACGCGTCACTGAGCGAGCCTTCGCGCAAGATGCCGCACCCAGACGTGCTCTTGAAGTAGTCCGGGTCGTCCGTGTACTCGGTCGGGCGGTACCAAAACACCCCACCAACGCCGTTCGTGCTCCAACTCGGGTTAATGCCGTGCTTCTCGCTGTCGGCGCTGCTCGCGTCGCCCTCCTTTTCGTCACTACCATTCGTAGAGGCAGATGAGCTCGCCATGGCCGCCAGCGCGTACTCGGGCAGCTTCGTCGGATCTACGTAGAGTGTCGTGAGCTGTGAGGGCGAAAAGTCGGGGTCCTCATAAAGAGCGCCATATTGGGCGGTCCCTTCCTCTCGTGTGAGTTGTTGCTGGTCGGTGAGCAGGCGGATGATCTCAACCTCCACCGACGTCGCCACGTTCGCCTGTTTGGCGCTGCGCTGAGCACTCTCGGGTACGGCGTGCTCCATTATCTGGACGTCCTGCTGCTCTCGCAGTGCACGCACCCGCGCCCTCCACTTCTACTCTCTCTCGCCTATCTCCGCTTGTGCGTGCGTGCGCAAACTCGAGAGTGCGCGCATGAAGCGACGCGAGTTGAAGCAAAGGGAAACCAACCTGTTTGGGCTTCCCTGTCAAAAGAGATCATCACTTTACAAAGTTTGCAAAGTGATGATCTCTTTTGGCAGGGAAGCTCAACACCGGCACGACACATTGACGACGCGATGGCGGCACAGCGCAGCCTCGGGTGTCTCCACTACTTTAACCAGCGCGGGCGCGCAGAGATCGTGCGGCTCGTGTGCGCGTACGGTCGCGTGCCGCTGGAAGAGGTTGAGGAGCCGCTCGGCCGAGCGTTCCTAGCGCGCAAGCCTGCATTCCCGTGCGGCCAGCTACCGATGATGGAGATCCAAGGCAAGATGTACTCGCAGAGCATGGCGCTCGCGCGGTACGCCGCACGGCAGGTCGGGCTCTACCCGCGCGGCGACGACCTCGCAGCGCTCAAGGTGGACATGGTCCTGGACGCGTGCGCAGACATCCACTTGCCTGTCTTGCGCGCTACGTTCAATGAGCGCGACCCCGAGAGTCGGGCGAAGCAGTGCAAGTTCCTCGTCAAGCACACGCTACCAGGGATCTTGCGCGGCATGCACGAGCGCATCGGAGGCGACTCGGGCGACGACGGACCGTTCATCCTCGGGCAGACGCTCTCAGTCGCCGACATTGCGCTCTTTGACGTGCTCGTGAACCGGCTCGAGCCGAACCAGGACGAGCTCCTCCCGATCGACTACGCAGCCGACTTCCCGAAGCTCGTCGAGCTTGCGCGGCACGTGAGCCTCGTGCCGCCAATCGCAGACTACCTCCGCGTGCGGAACACGCAAAAGACCACGTTCTAACGCAGTAAGCTCGAGAGAGAGTAGCCAATCAGGTCAACACTGTTGGCGACACTCACACAGCTCAGACGTGCACAAGACAAGCACGACAAGACAAGCACGCTTGCGCGTACTGTATGTGTGCAAACGACAACTGCAGTTCATGGTGGCAGATAGCAAAGTTGCACAGTATGTGTGTACTATCACCTGACTCTCTCCTATCCATCAAGACCGGCTCTGATCGTCGCTCTCCAAGACCTTCGCGTCTCTACGCTCTAGTTGGGCGAGTCGATGCCTGCGCGCACGCCGCCACGCACGAGCAGGTCCGCAATGGCGCTACGCGACGGCAGGTCTGACGCACGCACGTCCTTCACGAGCTGCTCAACGTTCTTCTCCTGCTTCAAGTACTGGATCGCAATGTTCGCGAGGTTCGAGTCCGGCAGCGCCTCCGTGAACTGGAGACCCTCGCGGTACACGATCTTGCTCGCAAGGCTCGCAGCGACGATGCACTTGATGTATGAGAGCGGGACGTTCTGGTGCACGCGGTCGAGCGCGACCTCCTTGAGCTTGGGCGGCAAGTGGTCTTCAATGAGCGTGTACAGCACGAGCTTGTCTTCTTCAGCGACATCGTCAAATTTCTCGAGGATCGCGTCGTGGACGCGGATGATCGCGCGACTGATGCGCTCGCTCGACGGCGGCAGCGCTGCGTTCGGGTTCTTCTTGTACTCGCGGAAGAGCAGCTGCGCTTCGACGCGCGCGAGGTGGCGCAGCTTCGTCACGACGTCTTCCACGAGCTCCTTCTTGACGCTCAAGAACTCGTCCGTCTCGAGCAGCATGCTCGCAATGATCTCGTACGAGCTGCACACGACGCCGCACTTGTTCGCTGAGCTGTCCTTAACAATCACGACACCGGCTTCGTCAAAGAGCAGCTGACGTGCTTCCGGCGTGATGAACAAGTTCGCGCCTTCAACAATCAGCTTAGACGCTGGTGCACCATTCGCGTCGAGGTAGTCGCGCCAGTTGTTCTCGTTGATCGTGTTCGGGCGACCACCGGCGGGGATGAACAGGTCGCTCTTCACGCGGTTGTGCATCGAGTTACGCGCACGCACACCTTCTTGCGTGCTCACGTCGTGGAAGACGCCGTTCTTGCCGACCTTGTTGGGCGAGAACGCTGAGAGTGGGAGCGACTCTTCCACGAGCCGGAGCAGCTCTGTCATGTCGAGCCCGTCCGGGTTCTCGACCACGCCCGTGCCGTCGCAGATGCCGACCACGCGCACGTTCGTGCCGTACTCGCGGTGCAGGATCTTGATCACGTTGCCAGCAACGTCACCGTCTGTGCCGCCCGTAATCTTGATCGTGAACGGCTGGTTCTTGGGGTCAATGTTCTGCGAGCGCAACGCCACGTCAGCAAACACAGCGACTCCCTCGCTTGTGACGCCGTACACCTTGTGGTTGATACCAGCGTCTGGCTTGGAGCTGATGAACGCGCGTGGGATCGGGTAGCCACGGTACGCTGCACGCTTCGTCATCCAGACAATGTCCGACGGGATAATGTTCTCGTCCGGACCGAGGTAAATGAGCTCGTCTTTGCCGTAGTAGTCGACAACGTTCCGCTTCACCTCTTCGTCGGTCGTGTTCAGGTCCAAGAGCGCGTCCGAGAACGCTTTGACGCTCTTGCGGATGATAAAGTCACGCGGCGCGACATCGCCGACTGGCCCGACGATCGGGTCGCAGAGCACAACGGCTTTCGAGCCGCCTTCCGGAATGTCCTTGTTCTTGAGCTGCTGCGCGAATGCGAGGTTGTACGCCTCGTTGAACTGCCGCGCGCTCTCGAGGCCGTGCGCATCGCGAGTGTTTGGGTACACCATGCGGAGCCCACCGCGCGAAATGTCGCGAAAGCGCACGTGGAAGCCTTTGAAGCGCCGGCCGTACACAAAGAAGACGCCGTACGGAGTCTCTGTGCCGACAGTACCGTGGCCAATGATCTTTGGGTCCATGCGGAGCGCCAGCGCGTACCGGTTGCGCACAAACTTGTTCGTCCGGAGCGTACCAGCGACAGCGTCCGCCATCTTGTTGAGCAGCAGAATCGCGTCTTCCGTCTCGACGTTCCGGCGAATGTCGACCTTGAGCGCAGCGACCTTCTCGTCGAGCTGCTCTGGCGTGAGCTTCACGAGCGTCGGGTCGAACTTCTCCATGAACAAGTCCGCTATGCGGGACGCGTACGGCAGGTGCGACGGGTGCTCCAAGACCTCAATGATCCGGTTGAGCGAGAACGCGAACGCGTCCTGCTTTGCGAGCACACCGTGGAGCATATTCCCGTACGCGTAGATGACTTCTGCGCGCGAGAGTCCGAGGTCCGGGTGCTTCATCGTGAGCTGGAGCGGCTTGTCGTCGACCCACTTGAGGACCTTGAGGTTGCCGGCGATCTTGTTCCACTCAAACTCCTTGTCCGCTGCTTGGTGCGACGGCTGGACGAGGATGCGGATCATCGAGACTGTGCCGTTGCCGTCCTTGGTGTCGTCGACAACGTCCAAGTGCGCGCGCACAACGTTGAGCTCGCACAGTCCGAGGTACGTCGCCGCTTTCTGGATCATGGTCTTCGCGAGCACGTTCGCAGCAGCGATCGTGAGCATGGTCTGTGGCACAGCGCCGCCGCTCAGCTTGTTCTCTTCGCTCCGCTTCTCCCAGCCGTGCTCCACGTCGACTGTCACACCTTCCGTGCCCTTCACGCGGTGGAAGAGCGCGATCTGCGTCGCAATCCGACGCGGGTTGCTGAACTTGACGTACATGGCGTTGCACCGGAGCAAGAACGCGTCCACTGCTGCGGGTTCAAAGTACGGTGCTGGTGCAGGGTACCCGCTCTTGCCCTTGTACTTGCCGCTCTGGAGGTCAGCGACGAAGCTCTGGATCGCGTCCCGCGCCTGCTTCTCTTCCTCGGTCTGGCCCTTGAACGGCTCTGAAGGGCACACATACAAGGGTGTAGTTGGTCAGTCACGTGTGGCTCTCACAAGCCATGGAGATGGATGGATAGGGGCTAATTGGCTGCGCACCTTGCTTGCCGAAGCGGAAGATGTCGAGGCCCATGGTGTCGTCGATCGACGTGAAGATCTTGACACGCGCCAGCTCTGCGCCGTCGATGCTCTTGGGCAGCTGCGCGAGGACGTTCGCGAGCAGACCCGGGTAGTTGGCGCCCGAGCGGATGTACGAGTACACCTTGTCTTCAGGCGAGCGCAGCATCACTTCCGGCTGCTGCGCGTTCACGAGCGCAGTGATCGCGTTCAAGTGCTGCAGCCGCTCCTTCTCGTTGATCGCACGGAAGTACGCAGGCGGCATGTTCTCGAGGAACCACGGCACAGTCTTCCCGGCCGCGTCCTTCTGGAAGCCGTTGAGCGCCTGAAGGAGCTCTGCTTCGCTCTGGCCGCTCTAAAGAGAGAGAAGAGCACGTAGAGGAATGTACACATGTCAGTTTGTGCTGTCTACTTGCAGCAAGTGTGCACTGGCTCACAGTCAGCCAGTCGCAGCGACTCACCTGCGAGGCGAACGTGTTGACGAGCACGGCGAGCGGGCTGCAGCTGCTGCGCGGCTGAGCGGCGACAGCGCGCTGCAGCTGGCGGAACTTGGTCGCGTGCAGCATCACAAACGTGTGAGAGGGGAGAAGCAGTAGGGAGGGGGCGACCTGGCGGCGGCGGAGAAGATCGGGATCTGGACAGGCAAGTGCGGCGAATGAGCGGCGACGGGGAACGAACGGCGGCGGAGGAAGTGGCGGACGAAGGGGACCTGTACCGAGTGGACGGGGTCGTGCTGCTTGGACAAAGCTTTTCAATGAGACAGTGTTTTTATCTTGAAAAAAGCGAGTGGACGAAACCCGATCTTTTTGCTTTTTGTCCACTTACAAATGCAGAGTGTGCTGGTTGCGGTTCGGGTTGCAGTTTTGACAAACTGTCGACGAACCTGGTTTTCTTCACTACCAAAGAAAAGAGCTTGCAGAACAAGTGGTCGTCCATCTGTGTGTTTTGACGCCTCGATGACGAGGAGGACAGATTCACTGGAGATTCATGAGCGCCGAGAGCGCTGCATGGTTTGGTTTAGCTCAAGCGCTTAGTGCGCGTGTCCCGCTTGTTAGTTCTGTGCGCTATTAATGAGTTATCCGACTTGACGAGGTGTAGTGTCACCTGCAACCTGCCTGCGACTTGTCGACGACACTTGCACTGGTTGATGGATGAAATGTGTGACGACGGAAGAAAGAGCCGGCTAGCTGCTGGCTTCGGGTGGCACTCGCAAGTTCGCTTGGAGCCACGTGGCCGCTTTTGTTGGCTCGCAGGAGGCGACCAACCAGCGCGCGCGTCGGCCGCCGTTCATCACAGGCTCGGTGCGCCTGCGCTTTGTTCCGAACCAACTTGAACCGCCGAGTTCAAGCACCTGCCTCCAATCTCCGACACGAGTGAGTGAGACTGACTGGCAAGCAAGTGCCATACATGATTCGTACGCTGCATGAGACAGCCGGTGCTTGGTGACGCGACACCTCGCAGTCGGTGGCCAACCCACGCGAGTCGGTGGCACCAGCCGTCCGCTCGTCCGCCTTCGCGTCCGCCCGGTTGAAGCTGCGCCTGCCACGCACGCAGGGAGCAAATCCATCCGCCCGCACTGCAACCTGTCCACCCGACACGAGGCATTGCTCAATCACTCGCGGGTTGTCCACCACCCGATCCCGATCCCATTCCTTGGACATGGACTTGCTCACAGCTCACAGCTCACAGTTCGCCGTTCAGCGCCGCACCAATGCGCACAAAGACGTCGCGCGGGATGCCGCACTCGCACCCGGCGACGTCGCACACAAAAGCCGAGTGGTGTCGCTTGGCATCGATGGTTGTCGTCGCCGTCGCTGGCAGCATTGTTGTGTTGGGTCGTGGCTCCGCCGCCGCACCCACGCTGTGGTAGGCATCTGCTCCACCGCTGCTATCTGTGCGTTCGACAGACGCTTCTGATAAGCGACGCTGTTGACACGGAAGCTGGCGTCTTGCCGCCTCCGTTGCCTTGCGCACTCGAGCGCCGTTGAGTTTGATCGAAACATTCTCGATCTGCCGCTTGAGCGCCTGCAGACGGCGGCTGTGGCGACTGCAGTCGGCTTGCGCTTGCCGAGCGTCCTTGAGTAGCTGCTCGATTGCGCGCAGTTCGCTCTGCATCACACCGACTGCATCCTCCTGCGAGCGCTCGCAGCGCTGTGCGAGCTCATACTCGGACGCAACAACCGCGTGCCGCTGCTCGTGGAACGCCTGCACCTGATGTGCGCGCATTCGTCGTGTTCGACACTGGTGTGCTAGTTGCAGCAGCTCGTGGTCGTCACGCTTGCGCTGCTCGACGGATCGCGTGATGTGCTCGCGTATCGCTCGGTGCTGAGCCGCGTGCGCCACCTGCCACACAAGCAGCGCTTGTAGTCGGCTCTGACGCGCGTGCTCCACTGCTTGCGCACAGCAGAGCAGTCGCCAGCGACCGAGAACACATCGGAGCTTTGCCACTCGCCACTGTTCGAGACGCATGCCCGCGATGAAGAGCCCTCGCAGCGGCTGGTGTTCAAACTTGGGCGGGATGGCGAGGCGGGCGCGTGGATACTTCGCCTTGCGTATCTCTTTGCTGAGAACAGAGACGTCGTGGCCGACTTGGCCGTCGTTTGCAGCATCGTCCTCGTCTGGACTGCGAGCACCGCACGATTGCAGACATTGAGTGCCGTAGAACCAGCCTAGGCGAGTCGCCACTCGGTCCACGGTGGCATCGATACTAGCGACCGAACGCCTAGGCTCACCACCTTCAGTAGCAGTAGCTGTGTCGGTCCCGATTGCATCACCAGAGCAAGGGCCACACACGTCATCGCTTGCATCGATGGAGGAGGCGTCACTGGGAGTACGCAGCGCTCCGAGTCCGTATGGCCGCCCTCCCGCCCACTGCCCTGCAAACGACTGCCCGTTTGCAAATGTGGCGACGCCACCGCCCGCCGGGACGTCGCCAACCCACTCGCCTTCGTACGCCATGACCCCGCGGAGTTGCTGCGATCCTACGCCGATTTGCTCGCCTCGCGTCCACTGACCACACCGAGTCGATCCATCAGCGCTAGTCCAGACGCCATACCCGTGTGGCACTAGCAGTTCGGCTTGATACTGCTGTGAAGGTAGATTGTCCTCGTTGTTGTAGCTGTCCCGTGCCGATGGCTCGCTCCCACCAGCAGCAGTGAGCTCTGTCTGATCGACTGCGTCCACTTGGCCACGGTAGACGCCGTTGCGAAACACGACGACGCCGAAGCGCGTGCTGTCGCCGTCAAGCTCGACAGGCTGCACCGGGACGCTGGTCTCCGTTCCAGTCGTACCAAGCAGTGGAGCAGCACCCGAGTTGTGGTCGTAAAGAGACAGCCGATCCGTCCACATCCGCACCCCCAGCTGGTCACTCGGCTCGATCGATGCTTTGTCTTCTTCTGCGGTGTCTCGATCGCTGGCGAGTGCTGGGTCTGGATCTTGACGCGGAACGTGACTACGAGCTTGTGCTGGTGAGAAGGCACTGAGCTGCTGGAGGAAGACTCGAGTGGCTTCTTCGAGCAGCTCGACGTCGCTCGGATGCGACTGCGTGGAAGTCGCTGTCTCTGCTTCTTCACTGAGAGGGCCATTGTCTTTGGGAACAGCACATAAGAAGCAGGCATCCGATCGCTTGGCAGTGGCATCGTCATCACCCATCTGAGTGGAAGCGCGGTGACCGCGACTTTTCAGGTCCCGTATGGTGGAGGCTAATGTTGGTGACACGAGACCTTGTTTGGCGCTACTTCCTCTTGCCTCAGCTCACTGTGTTTGGTGCGCTGAAAGCAGCAAACGATGCAGACGTCAATGCCTCTCAGTGTGACGAGCGCATGTCGAGGCTTCCTCACGTTCACTGAGCGCTTAGTGTGGCACCTCCGACACAATCCAGAAAGCAGCGACCAAAGCGACATCGAAAGTCCGGAGAGAAGCACAGCTATGAGGGCCTGGATGCTCCATCTGTGCAAGCCGAGCGCGTTTGAGCTCGACGTGAATCTACGAGATGCACGCGATGATCGCGATAGCTTGGAAGCGAAGAGCGAACGCGAGTCTCATGCATCAGTCGACGTATACCAGAACCTCCCGCTCCTTCGACTCGTGCTAAGGGATGACGCGTTTGCAAGCATTCGCTTCGCAAAGGTGCGCTTATCGGAAGCCTTCCGCTGCGTCGTACGACAGCTCGCAGAGACTCCTGATGCTGGCGGCGGTGCTCGTCCTCACCACTCGTGGGAAGCCGTCTGGGAGATCCTGAAGTTCGTCCACGAGATCCCGGAAGAAGACCGAGCCTGCAGCTACGTGATTGCGAGCAAGCTGGACCTGCAAAGTACCAGCGAGAAGCTGCTCGACAAGTTCCCGGTCGACGCTGGGATGTACCCTTCCGAGTGGCACCCTGACCTGCTCGCCGCTGCGTGTGCCGCAGGGCACACGCCGATGGTCACACAGCTACTCGAGAGTGGCGCGGTTACACTCTCACGAGATCCCGGCAAGCCACTGACATCAGTGGTGCAACATAACCACCTCGAATTCGTCCAGCAGCTGGACGCTGTTGGTCCGATCCTTTCCGGCGACGCTGTGATCCTGGGCGGGCTACGCCTCGCGTGCTCGCGTGGTTCGATCGCCATGGTAGACACGCTTCTTGCACACTACGCGTGTTCCTTCGACGCGTGGGAGCACCATCCAACGCTTCTGCAGGTCGCTGCGCAGAGCAACAGCCTGCAAGTCGTGAAGTTGCTACTCGAGTGCGATCCCCGTGGCGCTTTCGTCCGGTTGGATCAACTCATTCATGAGATCGCGCATGAGATGAAGAGTGGCAGCACGCACACGTCTCGGCTCGACGCAATCCTTGGGAAGCACGGCTACGCTGCGTGGGACCTCGCAGCGTTCGAGGCGTCAGTCGCCAGGAACGACACTGTGCTCTTCGATTTGCTCGTCAATCACATCGAGTGGAATCGGGGCGAGCTGGATACAGTACTGGCTACTGCGAGAGTGGGCCACAACACCAACATGGCTAAGGTCATCAACTTGCTCCTCCAAGAGAGTATTCTGATCGAAGAGCGGACGGTCGGTTCAGTGGAGCCTCCTTCTATCTTCGCTCCTGGAGACATCGTCGAGGCGCGCAAGCGTGGTCGCGCCACATTCTCCACCGCTGTGATCGATAGGTGCTGGCTCAACGGCACGTACGACGTGCGCTTCGCTGTTCCGAGCGAGGAAGGAGCTCTGAGCGATGATGCCAGCGACAACACCACCGCGTTCACAAAGCTCGAGAAAGAGATGCATCCACATATGATTCGGCACCGATCGCTTCGGAGCGCGTACAAGATCGATACTACTCCACAAGTGCTCAGCATCTCAGCCAACGGATGTGAGACTCCTGGCGTCACCGTTCCTATCAACGTAGAGAGCGATATCTACGAGCCGTCCGCGTCGCCACTCAGCGAGAACGACGAGGACGACAACGTGATCCGAGCGGACGCAGCGATCATGGGCGAGCGCGAGCTCGAATTGACAGCACTTGGTCTCCAGAACTTGCAAGTTGACTCGGAGAAAGACGAGGGAGGAGCCGGACGGCTCTCACATGACGTTCCATCTCTGGGCAGCTCAATCTCGAGCTTTGACAAGACCGATAGTTTGCTGCCGCTCCGACTAACCGCAACGTATCAGCGGCTCGACAGAGACAAACATCCGCACGCGTCCCATACCAGCTTCACAGAGGGCGATGCAGTGGAAGCGCGATTCAAGGGCTCGAAAGAGTTCTACCCTGCGAGGATCACGTTCTGCCACTCGAACGACCTCTACGACCTCCAGTACGACGATGGCGACCACGACACGCTCGTTTCTAGCAGCACGATGCGACTTGCGTTGCCGGATCCGACACCTTCACAGGAATCGAGCGAGATGACAAGCCTCAAGATCTCCAGCGCTGTCGGCACGACACTGACGCGAGGTCGTTCCTCGAGCTCCGCCAATGGCCACTCAACCACGCTTGAGCACGCATCCGGCGAAGCTGATGACGACGCGACGCGACGTCGGATCGGAACATTAGATCGTTTGTCTCCCCTTGCATCGGCGAAACCTGGTGAGGCCGATGACTCGACGCAGACAGAAACGAAGCTGTCGATGACGTTACGCTCACACACAGACTCGAACTCGTCTACAACATCAGTGACTCGAACGACCCGGTGTTCGTCAAGAGCAGATACCGCAAGCAGTGGTCGGAAGTCAAAGCTGTCGGTGCCACCAGCGGTTCTGCCACTACCAGTCGCTACATCCTCAGCGACAGCAAGTTCCTCCGGACGAACATCGTTGAAGTCGGCTCGCCTGACAGACGCCATGACATCACGAACTTCGCCCCGTGCGCCGCCAGAGAGTCAACTCGCCACTGCTCGACGATACTCCACAGCAAAAGCGCCAAGCGCGACAATCTCATGGCGAGAGGTAGAGGAGTGGAAGAACGTGGACCTGATCTTGAGCCGCAAGCGGCGGTTCCTGAACGCGCTCAGCGGCAACGTCGAGAGCGCAAAGGTGCCCTGGGGTGAAGAGTTTGCGGCGATCCAGTCGCTCAAGCGGTTTGCAGCGCAGCACCCGGACGTTCTACGCGAGCACATGTGCGCGTTGTCATTGTCACTGTTCGCGAAGAGAGAGAGAGAGAGAGAGAGAGCGAGAGGCTCGCGATCGGCGCTACGATTGACTTGTACGGTTGTGTGTGTTACGACATAGCTCGAGTCAGCTGAAGGACGTTGGTAGTGCGAGTCGCTCGAGTGGCACTCAATCCGCTCGATCCCAGCCACTCTCGACTGCAGCCGCCGGGCGGGCTCGCGAGTCGCTCTTACTCGTCAAGGACTTGTCGTTCCTGCTCAAGCAGCGCCTTGCGCCATTTCTCGGTGCGTTTGGATCGGACCACGACGTTCTCAGGACTCAAGGCTGCCTGTCGCTGACGACGCAGCTCTCTCTCTCTTTCAGATGTGATCTTGCCCGCGGTGCTGCCAGTCGTGTTCAACACGGAGAAGCGGTTCCTCTGCGACAGTGCCTACGAAGTACTCGAGGCGCTCGTGGTGCACTGCAGCGGTCGTAGGCTCGTGCTTCTCTTGCTGCAGCACGGCGACGAGTGTGCTCGACGCGACGACACGCGTCTGTTGAACCTGGTGCGCTCAAGCGATCGTCAGTCTCGTCGTCCTCCTCCATGTTCTTTCATGATGCTCTTCGTTCCGCTACTGAGCGTACTGGTTGCGATGCTGGGAACGCACACAGACAAGCGTCTACGTGGAAAAGTGCTTTGCCACCCTGAACGCAGCCGAGATCGGCACGCTTCTGGCTCGACCAGGGACCGCACTGTCGGTTCTCTCGTCGCTCGGGAAGCTGCTCGCCTGCAAGGCTGCGCCGTCCAAGAACGCGGCACAGAAGTGTCTGTCGGCTATCCACATCGCATTGGGGGTGCGTAGTATGTATGGGTGAGCAGAGCGAGGTTCGCAAACGTGGTACTTACTTACGCAAGCTCCCCTCTCTCACTCACGACTTATGCTGGCGCGGGCTTACCAGGATGTCTCGTTTGAGCGCGTTGTGCGAGGCGTGCTCTCGGACGAGCAGGCCAGCGTGATACTGAGGCACACGCTGTTCAGTAGCAGCACTGTTGGTATCGACAGCGGGTCCCGATCGCCTCTGCGAAGCCCCGTGAAGACTGTGACGAGCCCAGTCGTGGTGCACCAAGGCATGAGCATCCTGCAGCGCATGGTCGTGCAGCGGCAGAACCGTGTCGTTCCTGCCTTCGAGCAGTGACGAAGAATCGGCTCTCCGACTTTCTCTCGACACTGTCGTCGGCCACGAACGAGGCACTCTGCCCGAGGCTGCTGCTGATCGCGTAGGCGTACAAAGTTGAAGCGTCGATCTTACGAGTAATGTACGCATAAATACAAAGACTAGACTAGCCACCTACGTACTCACTACAGTAGTGCCCCCCACACACCACTCGCTTGTCGGGTGTCGCAGGCAACACCGAATCCGCTTCAGTGAACGAACGTCTCCGTCACAACTCGGCTCGTTGCGTCTGGCGGAGCTGCACATCCACTCGGTTGCAAGCGCTGCCGCAGTTCTCGCGACCGCTCTCGCGCTCAGCTGCTGTCAGTGGATGCAGTCGACGCAGACACCTCGCTGGTCTGTCCGTAGTGCTCTTGGGCTGCGTTGCGTCACTCTGACGCACGACGTCTGTCTGGTCTTTCATTGAGAGCAGCTCGACGCAGTCAAGAAAGAGATCGGCCGAGTCGCTGCGCCGACGACCTGGCTCGGACGCTCGCCGGAGTGCTGCCACGCGTGGCTGAGGTGCTTGCTTCCGAAGAACTGTCATGCTGAACGCATTCGTGCCAACGTCTCGGTTCCTCAGTATGTCGTCGCCTGTCGTGGCAAACTTGGCTTCCTGGAAAGCACACACTTGTGACTCTTGTCCGGCATGAAGACGCTGGTGCTGTTGAAGACTCACACACGTCCTCTCCCCTTCGTCCACGCTGCTGTCTACAAACAGGTCGCTCGGTCGCAGTGTCGAACTGGTGCTGGTCGCCTCTGAAGCTCCTATCGCACGTCCTGATAAGAGGTCGCTCCACGCTGACCGGTGGTTCCGAAGACTCGGCGTTTGAAGGGCAAAGTCAAAATCGAGCAACAGTGGGAACGACGCAACGTCTCGGAATGGAGAGGTGGCTAGTGGAGATCCACCGGTGTCGCCTTGTCTGGGGCTGCGTAGGGATGCAAAGAAGCTCCTACTTGCAGCCGGGGAATTGGGAGAGCCGACACAGCGAGCGTCTGCACATAGCTGCTGCGCGTTCACACACAGCGGTGACATACTGAGCTCGTCGCCAGTCCTCTTCATGAGCTCAGGGCTCTCATAGAGTCCCGAAGCGCCACCACCACGTGCGTTGTCGTACTGCGTCCTTGGTGTCACGGGCAGCAGCGACGGAGTCGTTGGCTTCTCAGCTCGGTTCCTTTGCGTTCCTGCGTTCTCTGCTCCTCTCTCCCTCGCTGCGTGACGACTGCGGCGTCGGGACGTCGAGTACCAGTGGTTCTTGATTGCATTGTCCGTCCTGTGCGTATGCATGCACGTCCGAGCTCCTGTGAGTGTGTCCGTCCCCTCCTCCACTCGTCCCGTTTACGAGACCTACCTACCTCCCAGGAAGCAGCTTGGCGATCTCGGCCCACTTGTTGCCGAGTCGCGCTTGTGCCTCAAAGATCAGCTCTGTTTCGTCAAGGCGCCACGGTGCGCGGTCGATCGCTGGGTCGAGCAAGTTGAGCCAGCGTGTGCGGCACTGTTTCGGCGAGCGGCCGGGCAAGCGCTCCTGGATGCGCGTCCAGCGCCGCGTGCCGTGCTCACTCACGAACGCGAAGATCGCGCGGTCATCGGCCGCGCTCCAGTGCTGGCGGCGCCGCTGGCGCTCGCTGTCGCTGTCGCCGTCGATGGTCGGTGCCATCATTTCGTTCCTGGCTCTGCGTCGTTACGAAAAAGAGGGCGATCTTTTGATTTGATGTTTGTATGGAGAGAAGCTGTTGAAACGACAAGCTTCGGTGAATCAATCAATCGTCGGCAGCTCGTGATCTGAGGACACATGCGTGTCCTTGGATCGTTGCATTGACTCGGAAGTAAACGCTCGTCTGCTGTGCGGCATCCACGCAGTCGACTACGTTGGCAGCAAACACCACGAACGCGCTGAATAGGATGGCGAGACGCCGAAGACTGCGCACTGTGGCGGTGGTGGTTGGGTCAAGAAGACGAGGCAAACGGGAGAGTGCTTGCTTCATTGCTGCTTTGGGGCTCGAGGCTTGCGTCAAGCTAGCGTGGTTGTTGTGTTCAAGAGATCTCAGCTGGCGACTTGCTGCTTCACGTAGATCGTTCAGGCGAATCCACTCGAACCCAGGTCGCCAGCTGCTCGCCCTTCCAAGCTGCTCGCCCTTCGGCTATCTGCAGCTTGCACCATGCAAACACTTTCGATTTTGCCGCGTCCTCAACAACGTCGCTCAAGTGTGCCCCCTCTAGCCCCACCACCAACCACCCCAATGTCCACTCTTCGGTGTCTCGCCATCCTACCCTGCGCGTTCGTGGTGTTTGCTGCCAGCGTAGTCGACTGCGTGGATGCCGCACAGCAGACGAGTGTCCACCTCCGAGTCACTGGGACGAGTCGCGAGGACACACCCGATCCTGTCGAATCGACGGAGCCGACTGGGCCACCCGAGCCAGCAGAGCCATCAGACCTGTCGAGACCCCAAAGCCCTCGGACCCTGCTGAAACCTCGACTCCCGTCGTGACTGCAACGCCCACTACCACCCATACGTTATGATCATGTCGGAGACCTGCAGGACCATCGTGTACGATGCGTGGTACCTTTACTCTATCGACAGCGCCTGCTTCGTCACCCGCGTCGGCGCACAGCTCCTACTACGAGATCAAAGGCGGCGAGTAACTCATCACCAAGTGCGGCTGCAGAGGGTACGGGGAAGGTGCGAGATTCGACGTCAACACTGCGGGGCCTCCGCTTCCCCGTCACGGGAACGTGCAGTGCTTCGCTGAGGACACGAGTCGCTCGCTGCAGGAGATCCTGAGTGTCTTCAAGCGGATTCGGCCGCTGTGCTACGCGGACGACTTTGGCTGGTGATCGCTGCTCTCTACGTCCGCGCCATTCGCCGCGTCCTCTTTCGTATGTGCTCAGCAGTTGGTTCAGATCACCGGATCTACGAGTGCATGAGGTCCTTCGACTGAATCGTTGCTCACGAGCTGCAAGCCGACTCGAGCGACTTCGTCATTGGCCAGTCGAGTCGCCGTCTTACGTTGTCCGTAACTTCATCCACTCTCAACTGTGCGTGTCCTCCATCGCATCACGCTTGTTAATTGACCTGACCTGCCACGATCTGGTGTCCTCGAAAGCAGCAAGGTGAAGGCGAAGCAAGGAGCTCCTACCTGCAGTGCGCTACTTGACTTTCTTCTTCGGTCTGGGTGTTCCTCGTTGAATGTTGAGTTGCGGTAGCTACCGGTAATTAAAATTCTTTCGCAGCATAGATACCGGTTAGATTGTTTGCTAGTTTATAGCATGTGGTCATAGCCGGTATTGATGATATTTAGTCGATCAAGCGTGCATTTTAGCACTTGAAGGACTAAACTTACAATTGATTTGTGAAACTAAGTGGGCCTGTGAGGGCTGACGCGGGAGTTGACTTCACTTTGTATACTTTTCCATTTTTATCAACAGTTGGTCACCGACTGTTGGTGACACAACTTGTAAGACTATCAAATGTCGTTTTGTAACCCTAGACAATATTTTTTTTACTACGATCACAAAATTTTAGGATACCGGTACCGACAGTACCGCGTCGTTTGTACCGGTATTGTTCTGCTGTCCCGCATTTCCCGTCTCTACTAAACCGACATCCTGTCATACGGGACACGAAGCCACCTTTTTTCGGGACCAGTTGGTTGGCTGGCTGACGCGGAGCGTGCTGGGTTTTCACCAGCGTTGAGCTCCTCGGTGCCTGCTCCGCTGCTCTCGCTCCCTGGCGCTTTACTAGCAGATTCCCAGTCCAAGCGAAATAAGGCATCCTCTATAAACACCATGGCCCCACCTCCTGCACCCGCTGGCGAAGAGAAGATCGTCATCCTGCGCACGGTCGGCGGTGAGATTGCCCCAGCTTCGGCGCTCGCTCCCAAGGTCGGTCCGCTCGGTCTGTCCCCAAAGAAGGTTGGAGAGGACATTTGCAAGGCGACGAGCGACTGGAAGGGCCTCAACGTGACCGTGAAGCTCACGATCGTGAACCGCGTGGCGACCGTGACGCTCATCCCGTCGGCGTCGTCGCTGCTCGTGAAGGAGCTCAAGGAGCCCCCGCGCGACCGCAAGAAGGTCAAGAACATCAAGCACGACGGCAACCTGTCGCTCGACCAGGTCATTGGCGTCGCCCGCATCATGCGCGAACGCTCCATGGCGCGCAACCTCGCCGGTACGGTCAAGGAGATCCTCGGCACGGCCAACTCGCTCGGCTGCACGGTCAACGGCGAGGCGCCGACGGAGATCCAGCGTCTCATCTCGGAGGGCGAGATCGACATCCCAGAGAAGTAAGCGCACACGCTGTGTCGTCTGTGACGTGCGACCTGCGACCGACTGAACCCGCGTGGCTCTGCCGAAGCTCCTTCGTCGACGATTGGGGATCAAACCGAAATGACAACCTTGTGATTGTTATTTACTCCGGCCGTGTGGCCGCTCGTACGCGCTCAAGCGAGTGTGAGCGAGCGGTCGTGCTGGCGCGTGTTCTCTGCTCTACTGTCCCGGGCGACTCGACTGGTGGCGGTGGAGGGGTGTACAAGGGGCGGGGGCTGAGTGGTTCGTGTGGCGAGTGACTTGTGTGATCGAATGCCAGTGTGCGGCTGTGTGTCTCTGTCTGTCTGCCACTGCGTGTGTGCGTGTGGACGGGAGTGTGTTGATGCCGGTGATCGCCAATCAACATACTTTAATATACTCTGATCTAGTTGAGGACAAAGTACCGAGATGAGGCACTCGACTCGATTCCCGTCTGCCATGTGTGAAGTGTGCGAGTTCGTTCCTGTGAGTGTGTGTATGTCTGCTACTACATCAGCCCCCTCTCCCACCCACCACCCGAGTCGCCGATCATCTGCATGTAACTGTGTTGTCATCTCTTCCCCCTCCCTCACTCTCTCTCAACTTCAGCCGCCAGCACACGTCCGCCAACGTCATCTCCTTCTGGGAGCAGTCAGGATCTTAATGCAAGCGCTGTTTCCTTTCGTGTCCGACTTTCATTGAGGGGATTGATCAGTCAGAAGTGCACGCCACACCACGCACGCTGAGCTGAGCTGATGACTCGTCTTTCAGTCGCTGGCGATGGGAAAAAGCCCTCAATGGCTTTAGCCAAACACGATCGAGCTCTGCCCCGCACCGTGCTGCTTCTTCTTGACGAACTTGGGCTCCAAGCCGTCAGCGCTGCGCTTGTTCGCGTCGCCCCGACCCTCAACAAAGTCCGCTGAGCCACTGATGCTCTGGATGTCGCCAATCCCTTGCGCCTGGAGGTTCGCGCGGATCGCTTCGACGTTCGTCGCGCCGATCGCAATGTCGTCCTTGACTTCCTCGACTGTCTGACGCCCGTCAGCGTGCGTCACAAGCACACGGCGACACGTCGTGTTCGCCGCCCAGCCTTCGCCGCCGCTCATGTGCCACGCATTGCGGATCATGAGCTCAAAGTAGTCGTCGTCGTCGATCGACGCGCTCACGTTCGCGTAGTACCGGATGAACTCGTTCGGGTGCACCTTCCCGTCCTTCTCGCCGCCATCAAACGTGTCGAGAAAGTCGCGAAAGACCTCGTCCTTCGTCTTCTCGCCAGCGAGCACAGCTGGGTGCCGGTCGGCGTTGTACCGCTGCTGGATGTCGTTCAGCTCGATCACGCCGCTGCCGTCCGCGTCAAACACCTTGAACGCTGCGAGCACGAGCTGCTGGCGCCGGTCGTTCAGCTCGCCCTAGGAGTTGTCGTTGTCGAGTGTGGGTGTGTGGTGTCGTGCACAAACCACCAGTCAGCAGCAGAAGCCCTCCCACTTTCTTTGATCACCAACGACAGCTCGACGTACCCGGATCGCGAGGAGGAACTCGTCAAAGTTGATGCCACCCGAGCCGTCCGTGTCGATGAACCGGAAGAGCTCAGCGACCTCCTGCTCGCTCAAGCCGAGCGCGTGCTCGCGGATCGCTTTCGAGAACTCTGATAGACTCAGCTGACGGTTCCCATCGTCGTCAATGATGCGAAACTTGCGTCCCAAGCCTGCAATGCCTCTGTCCGCCACAACGACACAGTCGACAACGACCCCCATCCAAACAACGTCAGTCTCCTCCTCTCGAATCCCTCGCTTCACCCACCCACGCATTCAGTCAGTGCGGACCTCGCGCCGTGCTCGTAGAGCGAGTTCCGGAGCGCTTCGAGCGTCTGGATGACGGTGCGTGAGGCGCCAAGCAGCGTCGCTGGCAGCACGTTCCCACGACTGATGCGGACCGACGGCTTCTTCGTTCCCCCTGGCTGCTCCCGCCCATCTGGAGCGCGCGCGAGTGGACCGACAAAGCCCCCAAGACGGGCGAGTGCGTCAATGTTATCTGCAAACTCAGCGCCGTAGCCGCCCTTTGCCTTCACGGCCGCCACACGCGGTTCACCGACAAACATCGCACGGACCACGGGCTTCACGTGCTGCACGCTAATGTCCACGAACGCCTGTGTGAGCGTGGCTGCCAGCACGCTAAAGAGCGGGTCGGCAGTGTTCAGGAACCCAAACACGAGCACCGCGTCGAAGCCGCTGCGTGCGAGCGAGAGCTTGCTCGCAGCGTACGGCAGCTCGTCGAGGCTCGCGACTGTGAACGTCTCGGCACGAACGCTCGGGTTCTGCTGCAGCTTTTCAAGCGCGTTGTGCGCCATCGCGTCCACGATCTCGGCGTCTGCTTTCGTCTTGAGCAGCGCTACACGCACGACGCCGGCTGAGGTTGCAGCTGCCGCTGACACGACGCCAGCGGATGCGGACGATCCGGTTTTAAGAGGAGCGGGTGCTGGAGGTGGCGTCACATCGTTCCCCGCACGCTTTGCGTTACGCGGCTGCGCTGCCGGCTCGTCTCCGCCAATGCTCCAGCTGGAGCCGCCGCCTGGCGGCGCGTGCACGCGCGTCGTGGGGCGCTTGAGCTCGCCGAAGTCTGCGCTCGTGAGCGTCGACATGTCCTTTTCTTGGTTGGATTGGGTCCTGGGAGAATTGAGCGGAAAAGATCGAAACTTGATTTCGTCACTGTTGTCTTCAGATCTACAGATACAGTACTTTTATCATTGAAAAGTGGAGAGCAAAAGTACCACATACTCAACTGTACTTAAACACGAAGAACGGTGCAACATCGTCACTGAGAAGATCTCAGTATGTGAACGACTCGGAGTGTACTCGAATCAAAGTTTGACCCACAGCTGAAATGGTTGGTCACATGGCATGACGCAAGGCAATCTGTCGACGGGGTCACTTCCACCAAGCCCGCCCACTGCATCCATCCAATGGCAACCAGAACGCGACAATTTCTCCATTCCCCACTTCAGGAGCCCTACAGGCTTGTTGCGGGCCCTTAGCATCGACACAGCGCTTACGACTCCTTCGCAGTAAGCTGGTGCGCTCTGTTGAGCGTCATGGACCGCCGAGATCGTTCACCGAAACGCGCCTTGGCCTGCCAGCGCCTCCATCAACGTCTTCTTGGTCTTCTTGGCCTTCTTGGCTTTCTTGGCCTTCTTCCCCTTCTTGCCGAGTGCCGCCTCCATTGCCGACTCGTACTCAGGCTCAGCCCATTCGAAGTCCTCGTCGTCCCAGTCGTTCACGGAAGCTCGATTGTTCGCTCGCGCCTTCATGCGAGCCTCCA
>JAASFJ010000427.1:0-23003 GCA_023333755.1 Globisporangium uncinulatum
CAGACAGACAAGTAAAAAAGCAAGCAGGTGTGCGAGCAGCACTGTTGCGACACAGTCCCAACCAATGTCGTGTTGCAAGCCTAGCGAGTTGTCTCCAGTTCGAGATTTCGAATGACGTTCGTGCAGCTGTAGAAGCTGTGCTGGGAAGTAGTCGAAGAGGATGCCATGTGCAGGCATGTGAAGCCAAGCAAAAGCCATGATAAGTTGTGGAAGTTGTAAGGGGTGGGTGGCGATGGAGCATGGGTTTGAATTTGAAGAGCTTCGGGGTTTTCTTTTTTCGGACGATCTGATACATTGGACCTGTGAGTGTTGATCACTCGTTCAGTGAAGGTGCACTGGTACAATGGTTCAATATTTTGTATTTTGTAAAATGCATTTGTGTTGTTGAAAGCAAAACAATGAAAGGCAAGAAAGATTTCAATTACTGAATTCTGAAAGCAACAAAAAAGGTTGAGAAATACAAAACTGTATTTCTCAACCTTTTTGTTGGAAAGATGTGTCGAAACAAACCTCCCCACCCAACAACTTCACTTTCACTTGTTTTTAGATGTAATCGTTTCTCGCAGGTTACTTTTGTTAAACATGTGTGTCATGAATGTTATCGCCGAGTTATCCACTTTGCAGATAGTATCAATTATCACAAGTTGATAGAGTCGAATTCGCCCCCACTTTGCTCAAGCAAGAGTGGGACCTCTCTCGCCCGAAATGTTGGACAATTTAGAAAATCGTTTTCGTTTTTTATCACTTTTCTGTTAAAAAAATCAGTATCAAGTCCTCGAACACTACTTTAACATCTTCCAACTACAGTAAATAAACAGAAAACCAATGTGAGCCTGTCGCTAAAAACGACCAAAACGTTTACGCCTGTTCTACATGAGCTTGAGGATGATGAGGAGACTCTCAGATTTACATTTTTCCAGGATCAGGATGGGATGGCACACATCCATTTGGTTTGCTAAGAATAAATTAGTAACGTACGATGTGCAATTGGTCAGTTTGGACTGTATTTTTGCAATGTTTATTGATATTAACCAGTGCCATAATCGGAGCCTAGGAAAAACCCAAAAGTCTGAATAAATTGTTATTTATGTGCAAGTCTCAAACAAACACACTGTGAACACACCACGAGCGAAAGCCCTCGCAGAACTCGCGTACGTACACATACGTGCTTGATCGTGGAGATATATGTTGTTGTCTCCATCAACTCGCCCGCTAGTTGTGCCAACGAAGCTCCCTACCACATTTGAACTGCACCATAATACACTCACACAATCCGACCATCGTTAAAAAAAAGTTTGGAAGCTGGCCAGCCGTTTTTCAAGCGAGCAGGTCGGTAATGACAAAACCGAGGGGACGTGAGTGGCTCTGAACCACACACGGAGCGACGGGGGGAGAATTGGCAGCACGTGTGCGCTCGCAGCCCGTCATTTAGGATTTCTCCTCGTCCAGCCCAAGCTCCCCCCGCCGCCGAAGCTCCTAGACTATCTCAGGATGAGCGCGATCCAGTCGTACAAGCCGATGGCGACGTCGGGCGATAACAGCGGCGTCGTGTCGTTCCTGCTCGACCTCGCGGCGGGCGGTGTCGCCGGCACGATCTCGAAGACGGTCGTGGCGCCGATTGAGCGGGTGAAGCTGCTCCTGCAGGTGCAGGCGGCTTCGACGCAGATCAAGCCAGAGGACCAGTACAAGGGCATTGTCGACTGCTTCGTGCGCGTGTCGCGCGACCAGGGCATTGGCTCGTTCTGGCGCGGCAACTTGGCGAATGTGATCCGGTACTTCCCGACGCAGGCGCTCAACTTTGCGTTCAAGGACAAGTACAAGAAGCTCTTCCTTGACGGTGTCAAGAAGGAGCAGTTCTGGCGCTTCTTCGTCGGCAACCTCGCGTCGGGCGGTGCCGCCGGTGCGACGTCGCTGCTGTTTGTGTACCCGCTCGACTTTGCGCGTACGCGTCTCGCTGCGGACGTTGGCAAGGGCAAGTCGCGCATGTACACGGGTCTCGTGAACTGTATCTCGACGATCTACAAGGCCGACGGCGCGAAGGGGCTGTACCAGGGCTTTGGCGTGTCGGTCGGTGGTATCATTGTGTACCGTGCGGCCTTCTTTGGCGGCTACGACACGCTCCGTGACGTGCTGCTCGCGGACCCGCGGAACGCGCCGGTGTGGCAGAAGTGGCTCGTCGCCCAGGTCGTGACGACGATCTCGGGCATTGTGTCGTACCCGTTCGACACGGTGCGTCGTCGCATGATGATGCAGGCTGGCCGCAAGGACATTCTGTACACGTCGACGCTCGACTGCGCGAAGAAGATCCTCGCGAACGAGGGCCCGAACGCGTTCTTCAAGGGCGCGGGCTCGAACGTCATTCGTGGCACGGGCGGTGCGATTGTGCTCGTGCTGTACGACGAGTTCAAGAAGCTCATTGACCCGAACGCCAAGCCGTCGTCGGAGTAAGCGGAAGCGACGGAGCTGTGCTGACCCACTACCCCCTCTCTCCCTCGCCCCCTCGCTCTTGCCTTTGGCCTTGTGCGCGCGCTCATCCTTTGGTAACGAACCCAAGTAGACGGCGATTTGCTTTTGAGTTTTTTTGAGTGGTGGGCCTGGTGTTTCGTGATTGGTGATATTTGATACCACTGGTATCATAGGAGTCGGAGATACTGGTTCTCTTGAACCGTGGGTCCATTGAAAACAAAAGCTGTGGGTGGCTTCAGCCGATGAGGCTCACAACACACGCTGGAGTCTCAAGCCACACGTCAGTTAGCTCAGAATTGCGCTCTTCTTGTATCACTCCTCTGTGCGTGTTCGCAGTGGCCATTTCGCGAACGACAAAGAACCGTTACATGACGTGCGATTGAGAGGCGACCCATTCGCTCGAGGTGAGAGCTGAAGGACACTGTTGGAGTGAGAGCGAGAAAGAGGTTGAGAACCAAGACAGCAGGACAAAGGTAGTGACGCGAGTGTGCTGCTTGGAGGAGTTCCACTCGACGATCGACGATGATGCAGCCGTGCGACGACAACGACCTCCCGTCGTTCTCAGACGCTGTCGTGGCTGACTCACAGCCCCCAGAGCTGGAGAAGACGACGTCACCAGCGCAAGCGTCACCAGCAACAGCTACGACCGCCAGCAAGTACCAGGAACGCACTCGCGTGCAGACTGCCTCGGGCGAACGCGACGGCGACGACAGCGACGACAGCGACGAGTTCCACGACTCCGAGTCAGACAACACCGCCGCTAACTACACGCTTGTGAAGAAGTCGGTCTTCCGGGACCTGAAGCGCGCTGGTGGTGGCGGGCTGCTCAGCCGCCTCAAGGACGCAGCGCCGCTGCGCAGTAGCTCGACGCGCAACAAGTACCTCCCGACAACAGCGACACTCGGGAGCAGCGCTGCTGTCGTGGCACCGCGAGTCCGACGCGCAAACCCACGCGACGCAGCGCCGCAAATCGTGATCGCTGAGACCACGGGCGATAGCATGTCAAGCGACATGGCTCGGGACCACGTTCCAGTGTCCACACCGTCAGACGACGTTGACGATGACCCCGACAGCAGCGGCATCACTGTCGCGATCGCAGAGTCCGGTTCCGTGAACGCCGAGTCCGAGGACGCGCAAGCCGCTGAAGATGTCGTCGAGGTGGACGTCGTGGAAGACGACTTGCCGCAAGTCGTGATCCACTCGGGCGAGAGCGACTCAGACTCGACTGGGTTCGCGACGCTCAACCCTGTGATCAACGCTAGTGGCGGCGGCAGTTCCTCTTCCCGTCGCTACCGGTCCACGACTCCGCTCGCTCTCACCACACCCACGTCGACCACATCGACAATGGTGTCGGCGTCGTCGACAGCAGCAACGCCATGCTTGCAGGAGATCCCTGCGATGCTGTCAGTTGACGGGACAGCCGGTGCAAGCGATCACCGCCGACTTACGCTCGTCGTGAACGCACTCGGCGCGTCGGGACTCGCAAAGGTCGAACGGTTCGGCACGCAGTCGACGTTCTTAGAGATGCGTCTGTGCAGTGTCGAGGCGACGACGCCACTAGGGTTCGAAGGAGCTGAGCTGCTGTCTGGAGCGTCCGTCGTGCGCACAGCGCTGCACAAGAAAGGCGGTAGTGACGCTCAGTGGAATCAGCAGTTCGTACTGCCACTGCGCTCGACAGACGCCCAGGCGCTGCACATCGCAGTGAAGACCCACGGCAAAGCGCTGGTCGGCGAAGCGCGCGTCTCGCTGGTCAACGTCATCGCCGGCGGTCTGTACTACGATCAGCACTACGCGATCTTTCGCCCTACGAAGCCTGGCGACACCGACAGCAGCGTCGACGGCAGACGCACACTAGACGCCGACGCAGAGTCGGGACGCGTGCACCTGCAGCTCAAGGTCGCCGACGCCAGCAGCAGTGTTCTCTCGATCCCTCCGCTGAGCCTGTCGTTCGCAGCTGACGACAGTGGTGGTGGTTTGCATCCCCAGTTCGCAGCAAACGAGGCGGTGCCGCTACCGCCCGTGCTCCGCAACGGTGCGCTGCTGTTCAAGGTACCGTACCACACCCGGAACCTCGGCATCTCGGCGGTCCGAAGGCAGTGGGTGATGGTCGCTGCGGCCTCGACTGGCGGCTACGAGATCACGTGGTGCGACCCGACCGCGAGCGCGAACGACCGGAAGCGCGCGAGTAGTCTCGCACTCAGTCTCGTGACCGACGTACGGGATGGTCATCGCACGCCAGTGTTTGAGCGACAGCTGCAGACAACGAGCGCGTCGTCGGTCGTACGTGACCGAGACAAGTGCTTCTCGCTCGTGACGAACGCGCGCTCGCTCGACCTCGTGGCGTCGTGCAAGGAAGAAGCGCGCGTGTGGGTGAGTGCACTGCGAGGACTCGTCTTCCAGCGTCCGGACGCGACCGACTCGCTGCTCTCTGCGCGCGTCATGGAGAACTACAAGGTGGCCGCGCTCTCCCCTCGTCCAGTCGTTGCGTCACAGCCATGTAATCGCAGCAACGTTACAAGCAAAGCCAGATTAGCAGCCTGGCGCAGTGTCGTCTTCGACTATGCGCGTCGATGTCGGACCGACGAGATCGCCGCGTGTCTGCACGACGGCTGCCCGATCGACCTGCTTGAGCCGGGCGACGGCGACACGATGCTTATGATTGCGTGTCGGCTTGGCCATGAGCCGCTCGTCGCGCTCTGTCTCTCGTGGCGCGCCAAGAACGACCCGCACCCCGAGTTCGGCGAGACTGCACTCCAGGCCGCAGTGAACGCGTCGCACCACGCCTGTCTCGCGCTGCTGCTCGCGACCGCTGCGAAGAGTGATATGGACACGGAGATTGTGAACCACATGGACGCGAGCAACGACGCGCCACTGCACGTCGCTGCTCGCAGGGGCGACTTTGCGTGCTTGCAGCTCTTGCTGCACCACGGTGCCGACGTTTGCGTCGTTGACGAGTTTGGCCGCACACCGCTGCACTGTGCAGCTGCGCACGGCCACGTCGCTTGTGTCGCGTACTTGCTCGACGTGGGCGGCGACTCGGTGCTCAATGCTGGAGACCACGACGGCGACACGGCGCTGCACTACGCGGCGCTCGCAGGCGACGAAGCGGTGGTGAAGCTGCTACTTGAGAGCGCTGCGAACGTCTTCTCTGCGAACGCACAGAACGAAACGCCGTACGACGTTGCGCTGCGGGAGAAGCAGCAAGCGTGCGCGTTTCTCATCTCGCAGTACTACTTGACAAACACAAAGGAATCGCCCGTGGGTGGGAGCTACCTGTCGGCGCGGAACGAGCCGGCGTCGACGCTGTTGCGACGACAGCAAGAAGAAGAAGAAGAAGAAGAAGAGGAGGAGGCGGAGCGGAGCGAGTGGTGCGCCGGATCCGACACCAGCAGCGTTGCATACACGCGCCTCCATCCTCCAAGGTACTTGGAAGAGTACTCCCAAGACGGAGAAAAGGAGTTGGATGGCTACAACAGACACCAATCCCCGCACTACAGAACGCCACTCCCAGGAGCAGCAGCGCTAGCGAGTCAAACGGTGCTGTCTCCGAGCGACGAAGTGCGCAAGGCGCTGTTAGGAATGCAAGCGCACTGGGGCTCTTCGGATCCCAGCTACCACCGCCGTTCGACACTGGACGCATACCGACACCGAAACCACCACAGACACTCTTTCGACAGCGTCCCAGACCTGCGCGTGGTGACCAGCCGACCCGCGTTCTACTACTCTGCGCAAGAGTCGTCACCGAGTCGTCCGTTCTACGCGTCGGCACACAGTCTTCGAGGCGCGGCCACCGAGCGACTCGACCGTGAGAGCAGCCATTCGTACGCGTACCGCCAGCCATACGACGTCGTTGACCGAGAGTTCTACCCGCAGGTTCGCCAGCCGACGTCATCAGCTAGCACGGGCGATGAGATCCACTACACGAGAGGGTACGCAGCACCGGATGTCTGGAGGCAGTGGGGCGCCGATCGCGAGTCGCACCGCGAGAGCTCGTACAACGGATCCAACAGCCTCGAGACGACGTCGGCTCCAGACGACACTGTGGCGCGCGTAGGATGGGCGAATGGCTCCCCTCTTAGCCGCAGCGACAGTGGACAGCATCCAACTGAGGTCCCGCCTCCGCCGATCGCACACGTGGCAAGTTCGTCGTCGCAGTGGGACATGTTCTACACGGCTGAGGGCTATCCGTACTACGTGCACCGTGAAACCGGCACGTCGCAGTGGGAAAACCCTACTGTACCACCGCCTCCGTCGCCCGCGTCCGTGATGACACCCGACGCGATCATCCGCATGCGCCTTGCAGAAGCTCGGAGCCAGAAGCCCACTGCGTTCGCGTTACACGGCGTCTCGGTAGTCGAGGGTACGCTGGAACTAGCCACGGCTCCAGTCGAGCAGCCATCCAGTCCGCTCCATGGTGCGCACCAGTCGCAGCGAGAGCAGCTACCAACTCCTTCCACGCTTCCACCAGCGCAAACGAGTCCAGACACTCGCGTGGTAGTGCTCAACAAGCCCAACAGTGCGTCATCGTCAACAGAGATGACAACGCCAACACTAACACCAGCGTCCAAGTATCAGTCGCGAACGGGTTTCGAGCTGTCGATTGACGTCGCCTCGCCAACTCGGAAGGACGGTACGGAGAGCGGCTAGACCGCCAGCGTGCGGACTGACTCAAGGGTACTGAGTGTGGTGCTTCGCTGTGTTCCGTAGAGACCCGACCAGTGTTTGTCCCGTCTCCGCGAGCCCGGAGCTCGTCTTCGAAGAAGAGCCCAGTAAACGAGTGCGACCCCCTCGACTCGCCAGGCGTCGACGTTGACGGGAGCTTCCAGAAGGTCCATCGCACCAGTTGCGAGTGACGGAACGCGACGCCAGTTGCTCACCTCGCCTCGCCTGCTCTTGTCCCCTCTCTCTCAGTCTCGCCGCTCGTCACCTCGTGGGAAGTCCAAGAGCATCCAGATCATCGAGCTCAAGCGCGCCAACAACCTCGCACTCGCACTCGCGAGCTTCAAGGTCCAGGACCAGTACGAGCAGATCGTGCGCGACATCGTAACGATGAGCGAGAAGACAGTGAGCGCTGAGCTTCTCGCGTGTCTCCAGCGGTTCTTCCCGACCGCAGACGAACGCGCGCAGCTCCAGGCGTTCACTGGTCCAGTGTCGCGACTCGGGAAAGCCGAGCAGTTTTTCCACCGCATGCTCCAAGTCCCGCGCCTGGACGAACGCATCGACATGTTCCTGTACAAGCTCGAGTTTGCGCGCACCCACCGCAGTCTGCTCGCCACTGTGACTGTCGTGAAGCGCGCGTGTCGCGACTTGCTCGAGAACTTTTCGTTCGTCCAGGTCCTCCACGACGTACGTCGTGGGTGGTCGTCCGAGTAAGAGGACCAACACAGCAAGTGTACTAACGAATGGGTCTTGTGTCGTGTGCACTGACCGGCAGTTCTTTGCTGCACACACGCCCACGCGTTTCAAGGTCTTTCAGGACCAGCGACGTGTCTTCCACCGCGACTTTCTCCCGCGAGTTGACGAGAAGCTCCAGTCGTACCGACGCGACCTCGAGCGAGCTGCGGACGTCGAGCTCCTCGACGTGCAGATCCAGTTCAACCGACTCGCGGCGGGGATCCGACCGATCCGAGCGTTCGTCGCCAGTCGCTCCAGCTCCGCAGCTCTGGACGAGCGGGACCTTGCGGCGCACAGTGCGCTCCAGCTCTTTGTCGTCGACACGCGGGCTCCTATCGCGGAGCTCGAGCGCGAGTACGAGAGCATGGACGCGTGGATAGACAAGCTCCTGGGCGTCTTTGGCGAGAGCAAAGCGACGTGCCAGCTCTCGACCGTCTTGCGAAGCGTCCTGGAGGTGCTGTGAGTCAGTCAGTCCCTCGAACGGCACGTGGGGGTGGTACACTAGTCAGGGACTTTATAACTTCAGACTAGCTGAGACTAGCATACTCGCTTGCAGTGCATCTACTACTGTACGACGGCCTCCGCTAGTAGTAGTTGTCGCCGACTGCGCCGATCGAGTACGCCGACATTGCGCGCAGGTCGGTCGCCGAGTCGCGGGTCGGGTTCGGGTTCAGCCCGTCGCCGTCTGGGAACTCGCGGATGTTGGCAGCGTAGCGCTCGTTCCGCTTCGCGTCCTCTTCCCGCGTCGCGTGGTCGTACGTGGGCTCGCGCGTCTGGATGCGGCGCAGAATCGCTTGGTTCTCGCTCGTGATCTTCTGCAGCTCGCGCTTCCGGAGCCCTTTGTTCAAGCTGTGGCTGTACGCGATCGACTGGTTCTTGTTGTCGAGCGTCTCGTTCTGCATAATGTGCGACATCTTCTCGAGCAAGATCCGGTTCTCGCGCTCGATCTCAGCGTACCGCTCCTCTTTCATCTGCTCTTTCTTGAGGTTCTTCTTGAGGTGCGTCGGCCGGTGCGGCTCGCTGTTGTCGATCGCGCTCTTGATCGTGTGGAGCTTCGAGCGGTGGATCTCTTGGCACTTTTGGTAGTACTTTGAGTCCGTGTGCTTGTTGAGCGTCGGGATGGCTTTGCGCCCGCGGTCCATGGCCTTCAGCTGCGAGGATTCGCGTCACAACGAGAGCTAGCTGGGTGCCGACGGCCGGAAGGGGGATAGATGATGAGCGAAAGAGGGCGAGAGAGAGAGCTCGAGAATGAGGAAGTTGTTGTGAGGGAGAGGGCTGGCGATGGTGTTGGCGAAGTGGCGACTGAACTTCAGACCAAGAGAAGCTCACGCGACTCCGAGTTGGTCGACAGATCCGAGCGATCTGAGCGATCAGGTCAGGACGCCGATCGCATTCTGGCGCGAATAAATACCTTGGGCAGTCTATTGAAAGGAATGTGTGGTCCACAAAATATATGCTGTGTAGTAGTCCGATCCACATCGAAGCGACGCGACTCTTTGTGGTCCCTTTTAATTTTGACCACCATGCAAGACGAGTTACTACCAACCTCACCAGCATGGCGAGCCGCAAGAAGCCAGCGGCGGAGTTCACGTCGATCGAGCACGGGAGCTTTGATACGGCGGCGCTGCAGCAGGAGCTGGCGCAGGCGCTCGAGGATGACCGCGTCTACAAGCTCACAGACAACATGAAGAAGCGCGCAATCCACACGGCCGCCAACTACGACGAGTTCAAGGTCCGCCCTCCTCTCGTTACAATTTTTTGGGTTATTCTCTTATCGCACTTGAACCACTCTTGCTGATCACCGACTGCCCCATTGCTACTGACAACAACACTGGTCTCTAGAACCTCGTGGCGTGCGCAGACCTCAAGCCGATCTCCCAGAAAGAGCTCCAGAACGTCTCCAAGAGCGAGCGGCGCACAAACCTCACGTACCAGCAGAAACCACGCGAGGCGTTCGGCCGGAGCCTCCACCTGAAGACTTTGCCGGCTGACTTGGACGCTGCGCCAGCCACGTCAGCCTCCTTTTGTCGCAACTGGAGACGGTACTTGCCGACCAACGCAGAGAAGCTGCGGTACGTAGGCAAGCGTCGTGTATGGATCCGTCGATAGTAGTGCCGGGTGTGTGTAGGTGTCTAGGTTTACCTATGTTTGTTGCTGACGCTACGACCTACTTGGACATTCAGTTACCTGAAGCTCACGACCGTTCCGACGCTCGGTGAGCTCTTCAAGTCCGACTTGGACGCCGACTTGTTCGCCGACATGGTGCGCGTCTTGGTCGCGACGTGGCCACAGGAGACGGGTCAGAGCGACGACGACCAGCACCTGGACCAGCACCGGCAGTTTGCAGCCGACGTGCTCGTGGCGCTCTCAGCGACCAGCCGACTCGCGCTCGTCCTCGACTTTCTCGACAACAACCAGCGCGAGACGCTCGAAAGCCTCGTCACGCTATTGGCGACGCCGCCTTTGGACGCACGCCATGCGGCCCTCACGACCACGTTCAGGCTCAGACGCTAGCTTTGATGGGGTGTCAAGTGGGGTGCGTGTGTTTCTAATACATAGGCTTCGTACTGAGGTTGTTGGTGTCGTGTGTTCTCTGGTAAGGGGACCTTCTGCTACTTCCCTTCGGTAGGTGGGCCCCAGACAAAGTAGTCGAATGACGACTTGGCGCAGTAGAGACCGAGCGAGAGGAGGAAGCAGCCCATGCCACGCATGATGCGGCGGATCGTCTGGTCTTTCAGCCGCTGGAGGGTGAGTGGGGGCGTAGGAGTGCGTGAGTGATTGCGTGCGACAGGACAGAGCTGGAGACCAACCACAGAGGCTTCTGCCCACACACAACGCACCTGCTTGTACTTCTTGAGCAGCGACAGGAGGAGGTAGAACCACGACGAGACGCCCGAGCACACGCCGAGTCCAAACACGAGAGCGAGGAGCAAGTTGAACTCCAGCATGCCTGTCCCATACACTATGGACACGTAGAGCCAACCAACGAACCCAGTCAGTACCCAGTGAGCCTAGAGCCAACACACAGACACACTGAGAGAGCGCACCCGATGCGATCGCTCCCGTGTACGTGGCCAGCAGCGCTGGGTTGATGCCCGACATAGTGAGGCCCAGTAGAATGTTCTTCACCACTTCGTCCCGGGCCTTTCCTTTCATCTCCACGCCTTTCAACTGAGCGGCAGTGTCTGTCTCGGTCTTTAGCGGCGACTTCATCTCGGAGCGAAGGAACACGACGCCAACGGCCGTAAACATGATAGCACCGAGGACCCTAGCGACAGCACAGCACAGCACCAAGCGCTGAGTACCGGGAGACGAGACAATCAACTAACTCACGAGCCAATGAACGCACTTGGAGACTGGCAGGAGGAACTTGGCGCCAGCCAGGAAGCTCCCAAAGCCCCAGAATGCGATCCCTGCGTACGTCTGCTCGCCATTCCAATCGTCCACACACGCATACGCGTCTACACGATCAATACAACGCAGTACACGACACATACAGAGCGCTAGACTAGCAGGGACGCACCGCTTCCGAGATGGCGCCGCCCACTGCGATCGTGAGCGCCGACTGGTACTTGCCCTGGATCCCGAGCTTGAGCACCATCGCAGACGTCGGACCGGCGATCGGGACTGAGCCGAGGAAGCCAAAACAGTAGCCTGCGACGAGCGGCAGCAGCAGGCGCGCGACTATCGGCAGCGGTGTCGCAGCGGCTGGCTCCGGCTCAGTCGCGTTCTCGGCGTCGTCGATCGCCGGAGCTTCACGCAGCTGCACCCCGACGTCTGGCGGGTCGAGCGGCGTGGGCGTCAGCGCTCGAGCGCGTCCGCCGCCGCCAGTGTTAATAGCAGTGGCGAGTACAGGCGGCGACAGCTCCTCCGGCTCCGGTGCTGCTGGGACGATTGACACGGCTGGGACTTGTGGCACGTCGCCATTGCGGGCGAGCGAGAAAAAGAGCAGGAAAAGCAGCGCGAGCCCCACAGCAGCGGCGCCGAGCGCTGGTTTCTTGGCGCGTGCGAGAGGTGAGCGCCCGACGAGGCGCGCAGTCTGCTTGTAGAGCGGCAGCATGTGAGCACGCGAGTGAGGAGGCAACCGACTTCCACCTGGTGAGCCGGAAGAAGTGAGCACTGCGAAAACCTGACTCCATTTTGAGACATGCGAACCAAGACCCGTAGTTGCTAATTAGAAATTGTACCGTAAACATGCAACTGAATGTTCTTGCTTTTAGAATTATAAGCCAATCAGACGTTTGAAACTCGCTGATTAGTTGAAACAGAAAGAAGAAAATACCTTCCGCTCACTATGGCACAAGCGTACAGTGTCCAGCCTATTACTGGCTCTCAACTTCAACAACCAGTCAAACCGCTGCCAAGCAAAACGAGCACGCCTTATGCGCAGCATGGGGACGCTCGCTGACGCCCAGCGCCGCCACCATACTGCAGCCAGTCCGTCCGATGCGCTCGCACCGCCACCGCCACCGCCACCACCTCTGTCCAGCGCTTCGCCCCGGCTCACGCTCGAGCGCGTGCTCGGCATCACCTCGCTCAGCAACGCGATGGTGGCCGTGAACCCCGCAACGGGCGAGACCGCGTACGCTGCCGGTTGCATCGTCGTCATCTACAACTTGCGCCGCAATAAACAGGTGCGCTACTACCGCGTCGAGAAGAGCGTCGCGTGCCTCTGCTTCTCGCCTAGCGGTCAGTTCCTCGCGATCGGCGAGAAAGGCGACGAGCCCGCCATTACGATCTGGGACGGCGCCGACGGGACGCTGTGCGCAGAGCTCCAGCGCCACCGCTATGGCGTCGCGTGCATGGCGTTCAGTCGTGGCGGCCGCTTCCTGCTCTCCGCTGGCCTCGTCCACGACCAGCAGCTCGTTGTGTGGGACCTGCGCGAAGCAATGCGCGGTCCAAGCAGCGAGCACCGTGACGACGATGACGTGATGCGGGGCAAAGCAGTCGGTGTCGCGACGGTCCACGAGAAGATCTTGGCGATTGACTACTGCCAAGGCGGAAACTTCTTTGTCACTGTCGGCGAGAAGCACTTTAAGTTCTGGTTCCTGGACGACCAGGACGCGTTCTTGCTCACGGGCTGCGTGATCCACGGCGTCCCAGAGATCCAACACCGGGACGCCGTCATGGCCGCCAAGACGGACGCGACGTTCACTGGCGTCGCGTGCGGCTATGGTGCGTGTCGACTCAAGACGTTCGCAGTCACGTCGGACGGGACGCTGTGCTGTTTCGGCGCGTCCTGTATCATGGAGCGGCTCGTGTCGCTTGAAGCCGCTCACGGCAGCGCCATTTCAGTCACAGAAGCGTACGTCGCAGTCGCTGGTTCGAGCTCGATCGTGCGTCTGTTTGACCCGTCGACGCTCGAGTACCGTGCGACAATGCCGTTTCCTCCACCGCTTGGGAAAGCGAACGAGCCGAACGACGCAAGCTCGAACATTCTCCACCCCGATGAACCGCACCGGTACCCGTCAGTCCTCGCTGTCCGCGTCACTGGCTCGCACGTCATCGTGCTCTACAGCGACCGGAGCTTGTTCATTTACGACGTGTCGGACACGCAGAACGCGTGTGTTGAGCGCTCGTTCCTGTGCCACAGCGGCTGCATCCGGGACCTGCAGATCGCAGGCCGCGTCCGCGGAGTCAACGCGAAGGGCAAGCTCGTGTACGTCGCAGACGACGGACGGCGCGCTGGCGCGACTGCTGAGATTGTGCCGAACGGGACGTTCGTGACGTGCTCGGACGACAACACGATGCGACTGTGGCATCTCGATCTTCACAAGCAGCAGTCCCGGAGCAGCAGTGGGCGGTTTAGCGGCCGGCTCTCTGAGACGGGGTCCGACGCGAGTGCAGTGTGGAAGAACCCGTTCAGCCAAGAGATGCTCTGGATCACGTACCACGACGACGAGCGGGACTTTGCAGCGGAGAAGTGCGTCGTGCTCGGAGGCACGTGCTCGTTCGACCGTCTCTGCGACATTCACTCGCCTCCAGCGGACCACGGACTACAAGCGAACGGACTTTGCACTGTAGGGATCCACCCGCAGCAGACACAGCTAGTCGCAGGGGACAAGAACGGCAACCTCACGGTGCTTCAGCTCCCCTCAGCGTTACACGCGACGAGAGACATCCAAGTGCATAACGCAGAGGTGCACTGCGTCGCATTTAATGGTGGACTCGATGCTGAAGGTCCCGACCACTGCTCCTCCTTGTCGTCGTCGTCTTCCAGCTCGAGTCCGTGCTGGATGGCGACTGGCGGCTCCGATAGGCTGGTTCGCGTGTTCGACTGTCGCAAAGCGTACGCGGTGGTGGCGACGCTTGACCACCACCACTCGAGTGCAGTGACAACACTTCGGTTCACACCCGACGGCAAGAAGCTGCTCAGCTGCGGCGCCGATAAGACCGTCATGGTCTCCGAGATCGATCCGGACGGCCACGTCACGCGCCTCAGCTCCATCAACGCGTCCGCAGGCAGCAAGGTCTTGGACATGGCCGTCACGTCGAACAACGAGTTCCTCATCACAACCTGCAACAACCGTCTCGCTATCCACAGTCTCAGCACGGGCCAGACCGTCGCGTCGCACAATGTCGGCGAGCAGCACCGCATTGACGTGTGTCCAGCGAATGCGCACGTCGCAATGAGCGGGTCGCAGTCCGACAAAACGATCCGCGTCGTCGACATGGCGACTGGCGAGACACTGGCCGACGCCACGGGCCACGGCGAAGCGGTGACTGCAGTGAAGTTCACGCCAGACTGCCGTCGGCTCGTATCGGCGAGCAGCGACGGCTGCATCTTTGTCTGGAGACTGCCCGAAGCGATCCAGAGCGCGATCAAAGCAAAGCTGCCTCGCATCTCCGAGCCAGGTCCAGGACCGCTCCCTGTTCCTCCGATACTGACGACACTAGAGCCGACGCACGAGTCGCAACAGTCCGCACTACTTGTCCCACCGCCTGCGCCACCAGTTCCAGTTCTGAAAGCGCTTCGTGGTCCGCCACACGACAGTGAGCTCTCTGTTCTAACAGCAAAGACGACATTGGGCGCCAGTGCACTGGGGCCGACAGTGACGACCGCGTCGCTTCCGAGAAAGAGCGTTGGGAAGGAAGCAAAGAGCTGGAAGAGCAAAGTGGCGACTCCGGCGCCAGGACCGATGGCAAAGACACCGATGGAGGACTGGATGCGGACGCGAGCAAGCGCAAAGAAGACTGTCCACGTGGAAGGTGATGCTAGCGACAACGACGGCACGTTGGAGCCCCAGGTGGCGGACGATGGCGTTCACTTGGCGATCGACAGATCGCAGACGCCGGACTGGGCAAAGACAGTGAAGATATTGAGTGAGACGAAGGAGACTGCGAGCATGGAGGAGCGCCGTCTAGCCGGCGCAAAGTGGGAGCAGCAGGCCGATCCACAGCTCTTCCAGCGCGAGTCGATCGACGTTGGTGATGCGGACGAGAGCGAACCCATTGAAAGTGGCCTCAGTAGTGACAGCGACCGCATCCGAGACGACGACGACGATGAAGCGGAAGCTGACGACCTGCTCTTTATCCGGCAGCAGAGCGGTGAAGTGCACCAACTCGACATTCCGCACAGCAAAGAGATCGCGAGGGTTGGTGGTGGCCGACGTGGGAGTGTGGCGCAAGACGAGCAGAACGTGATGAATCTGTCGGTCGGGAGCCTCCTCGACCTGCAGGCGCGTGGTGGCGTGGCGACGTCGCACTCGCTCGCTCTCGAGCGAGAGCAGCTCGAACGGCGGAAGAAGCAGATCGACACGGCGAATGCAGTCGCTGCGATGAACACGAAGCTCCTGCAGCTTGGGCTCTTGAAGCCGAACAGGAGTTCGCTCGAAGGTGCAGGCAACAGAGAGAGCGACAGCGGCTCAAGGCCAACATTGCGCGCAAGCGTAGGAGCTGAGACAGACGTGGGTCCAACTGGCGACAGTCGTCCTAGCAGTGATAACCCAAGGGTTGAGCTGAGCAGCAGCGATGGAGGCGGGAGGGTTGATGCTCAAGTCGACTTACCAGCAACAACGACGCCTTCTCGGCGGGCTGACATCCCAGAGGAGTTGCTCCAGTCGATCGACATTGCCGTGATCCCGAGAGTGCGAGGCAACAATGTGAGCATAGACGGACTGGAGCAGCGTCACTTGGGATCAGCAAACTCTGTGAGAGTCGACGCGTCTCTGAGCGCATTCACGACAGGGTTCCACGTCCCAACCCCAGGCGGTCGCCTCGCTATCTCCCACGAGAGCGTGGACGTCACTGCTGCAGCTGCTGTGCACGCGTCGATCAGCTCGTTCACGACCGGCTACACTAGCCGAGTCGACGAGACGGACAGTGTCGGGATACGCCACAGCGGTTCGCTGCCTCCCGTATCAGCGTCGCTCAGTGCGTTTACTCCAGGGTACAGTATCGACAACCACCGAGTGCGTGCTGAGCACTCTCCACTCCCAGTCGACACGTCATTGAGCTCCTTCACGTCGGGATTCCGAGCGGCAGACGAGAGCTCACGTCGTGAAGCAGCAGCGTCCAGAACGAGCATCGACGTCACGTCAGCTGGTGTGAACGCGTCGATCAGCGCCTTCACGACTGGGTACTCGAACTCTGTCGCTTTAGGAGACGCTGGAGGGAGCGAGAGCTCCTCGCTATCGAGTGTGAGAGCGTCGCTCAGCACGTTCACATCGGGGTACCAATCTGTCGCGTCTTCCACCATTGCGTCTCCGATCAACGAGAGCTCTGGTGGTCAGCGTCCCATTGACGACGTGTCGGCGTCGCTGAGTGTCTTCACTGGAGGGTACGACACGCAGCAGCGAGCGAACGAGCCCACACGCCAGAGCTTCGACGCATCCACGGGCCAGTCATTGAGCAGCTTCACGTCCGGATACAAAGGCAGTGAGCACGAGGTTTCGAGTCGTCACTCGACCCCAGTACCGCTGAAGTCGGCTACTACTTCCTGTACGAGACTGTGTGCACTGGCGTGCTAACTTGCGTCGTTCACTCGTCTGTAGGTGACTAACGATGGCTCTGATACCCAAAAGGTTCCTCGGAAGCGACTGTGCTGTCGACCATCACAGGCTTGGCCCAGCAGCTCGAGACTGTGTCGAAGACGTTCGAGGAGCTGATGCCGACGTCTAGCGGCTCAGACGTGCACGAGATCCAGGAGCTCGTGACGCAGCTTCGTGCTGCTATTGATCGCTTCTCCGCCACCGAGTCGTAGGTACTGAACACTCGGAACAGAGGATCTTCTCGTCCTCCGTCAAACTGTGTGGTATCTTCCGGTGTCTCGTGCGCTCCATAACAAATACCACGCGATAAAAACGAGGAAGATAATTTATGAACTCAGCTTTTTCAAACACCTTTGACGCTGCCAGCACGAGGACGAGGACGTCGACATCCAGTCATGGCGGACGCGATTGCCAAGAAGCTCGACATGAGCCTCGAGCAGATCGTAGACGAGCGCAAGCTTGAAGCTGCAGCCAGCGACCTCTCTTTCCGCGACGCGAGCGTGAGCCCGCGGGGCTTTAGCGGTGGCAAATTCCGCAACACGTGCGTCGTCACCACACTCACCCCATGCGCTCCTCTCGCCTCTCGTTCGCTCGTGGTTCTCAACATTGACAACACCCTCTACGTGCATCCGCTTCTCTTATCAGTCGACGCGCAGACCGCATCGCGCACTCGGCGCCGTACCAGACGCGTGGCCCACGTTTCAACGCGTCACACGACGGTACGTTTCTAGAGTGGCTGTGACGACGCATGCGTATTCGTCCTCCTCCTTCTCATACGTACAGCTGCGGTACTGTATCGGGTGGGGGCCATTACAGCAGGCGCTCCGTGGCCTGAAGCCAGCGAGCCAGGTGCTGGACAGCGCGTGTACGTCGGGAACCTGTCGTGGGGTGTGACGTGGCAGATGCTCAAGGACCACATGCGCGCAGCTGGGGACGTGCTGCGCGTGGACGTCCTGGAAGCCGGTGGGCGCTCAAAAGGCTGCGCAGTCGTGACGTTCGCAAGTGCAGCGGACGCAGACGAGGCCGTCGCCCGGCTCAACGACTCGGTGCTCGACGGCCGCACGATCTTTGTGCGCATGGACCGTGAGGACCGTCGAGCGCGGCCGAACTCGGGCTGCCGCGTGTACGTGGGGAACCTCGCGTGGAACGTCAAGTGGCAGGACCTCAAAGACCACATGAAGCAAGCGGGGCACGTCGTCCACGCCGATGGTGCGGTGCTTGCACGGAATTTCGGTTAAAACCGCCTGCATGCACGGAATTTCCATTAAAACCGCCTGGGTACTGACAAACATGCGCACTTTTGTGGGAATATACGCAGTGCTGGAAGAAGCGAGCGGGCGGTCCAAGGGGTGCGGACTGGTCGAGTACAGTACGCGCGACGAAGCGCAGATTGCGATCGCACAGCTGACGAACTCGATGCTGGGCGACCGCATGATCTTTGTCCGTGAGGACCGTGAGCCGGAGGGCGGCAGTATCTCGGACATTGTGAAGCGCACGCGCACATTCTACCCGCCTAATGGTGGTGTCGAGTACTACCCGCCGCCACCCCCGCACTTTGCGCACCAGTACGCACCGCCACCGGCGCTGCACCACCCGTTCCTGTACCGTCCGCCGCCTATGTACGCTCCTCCACTCCTTGGTGGTGGCGGCGAGCGCCAGATCTTCATTGGCAATGTGCGTTGTTTGTCTGTTATGGCAGTCGTTCTTTCCTCATCTCGAGTCGAGCTGAGACGTTGGGTTCGTGTGTGGTGCTGCGGATTGGATGGGATGCGTGTGTGTGTGTGTTCGGAAGCTGCCTCTCGAGACGCACTGGAAGAGTCTCAAGGAGCTTTTTAGCACCGTCGGCCCTGTCGAGCGCGCAGAGATGCCCGAGTACCCGGACGGGCGCGTCCGCGGGTTCGGACTTGTGCGGTTCTTCAACTCGCAGCACGCATGGGAGGCGATTGGTGGGTGGGCGACGCTGGTGGACTGTAGGGGAGGGGGTTGGGGTGCTTGTGTGTCACGGAGGAGGGGAGCTTACTGGTGGGTGGTGGTGGCTGGACGGTGGCTGGCAGAACGCTACGACCGAGCGGAAGTGAACGGGCGTGTGATCTCCGTGCGTATGGATCGGAATGGACAATAGCTTCCGTGGCTCGGAGGGGTGGGCGGGTGGCCTTGTAGTCAGGCGCGTGGAGAGTGAGGCAAAGCGGATGTGGGAAGCGGCAGAGATGGAGACGCTCAGGGTTCGGTGGCGGCGGTTTGGCGGACAGGACTGGCGGGTAGACGATTGGATGGACAAACAGAGAGGATTCGAGTGCCCTGAGGCCCTCGGGTGGTGGTGGGCGGGACTTGCGTCCAGCAGCAGGAGGTGCTTCAGGACGTCGGGTTGGTTATTTGGATGCAACAAACGATGTTGAGCTTCACCACGATGGCAAGAGTCGCTCGGGTTACGAGTGACTGTGACTTGTGTGATTACACGCTCCCGAACTCTTCATCACGAGGTCCTCAAGCATCAGGAAGAACCTTCTCCTGGTCTGAGCACGTAAGATGCGTGTGAGTGCCTTGTAGACACTACGAGTCCCAAGAAAGACCGAGAGCCGTACCAGATACCCACGCGTGAACCTTTGCAGCCGGATGACGGAGCTGTGGACCTCGTGGTAGACTTGCAGCGCCGGCTTTTTCGACGCAGTAACCGGAGCTAGCTGAAGCGAGTCTGCGAAGAGCGACGTTTCTGGACGCACAGCTTCGTGAGCGTGAGCAGGGATCTCGACGCGTTCAGGTTCCTTGTGCTTGTCTCGCTGGATCACGGAGATGTAGAGCTGGCTCTTGTCCTCCGGGAAGATCTGCCTCGCAGGTTGCGGTAGCTCTCTCCCCTCTGGTGTTGGTGCTGACTCAGCGACGACCTCGGGTGAGTTCGGTGCGACCATGTTACCATCACTGCCTTCTGCGCTGCTCCTGTCTGGAACACTATCAACGAGATCCTGGCTGCGAGGCAGTTCCAAGGCATCGCTCGCTAGTCGTGTCCCAACGCAGCTTGCTGTTTCAGCTCCAACTGGTGCCTCGCGCTGAGTCTTTGGCGCAGTACTATGAGCGAACTCCGAAGCCCAATGGCTGCATGCCACACCACCACGCACCAAGAGGTGAGCAACATGCTGGATGAAAGTGTCGCGACGACAGTGTCGCCAAGAACGCTGGAGTTCCGCACTCTTCCTGAACACCGCGCACAGTCACCCCGACACTTGAAGTCCCCAGCACCGCAAGCAGCTCTCGTTCCAGCCCTAGCGCAAGGAACCTGTTAGCTCTGGCCACCATGCCGTCTTCACGAGCAGTCGACTAGCGTTACATACCCTGGTTCACGCGTTCGAGGACCGATCGCTCTTCCACAAACCACCTGGGAGGATCGAGACAAGAGGGCCGAGAGCGTCAGTGGCGCGGCAACAGCACACATTGAGAAGAAGTGGTCCCAGAGACGCACCGGAGCAGCTTCTGGGCCAACACGAAGAGCATCTGCAGCTTCTCCTGCGTCGCTCGTAGAGAAACAGCCGGACCAAGTGTGAGGTGCAGCACACAGTACATCAAACCCTCTCTCTCTGTGAGCCTTCGAGTGGTTGCGTGCCTGGGAAATGGCTCGTGGAGGCTGGAGCTGGATCACCTTGCTCGAGTATTGCTACGCACGCATCAGCTTTGAGCATACAGGAACTCGGCCAGTAGAGCATAGGGTGACGGATGCGCACCACGACCGTGTCGGGGCTAAGAGAGGTCAGGTCGACTTGCAGAAGTGACGCCATCGAGGTCGCGGACGGCGGCAAAGGCATCTCGGAAGTGATGCGGAAGCCGTTGACGAACTCGACACGCGTCATTATGTGCAAAGTCAAGTTTAGGACTGACTAAGCCACGACTTCTGGCAATGTCTTCGCTATTCTCAGCTCTGGGAGCTTGAATGGGAGAGGTCCAGCGTCACACGGACTGGAGCGACTCAGACGAGGAATCTTCGTGGCGTTCAGAATCACAGCAGCAGTGCACATCGAAAGCGTTGATGGCTGTGGTCAAGTTGCCTTCGACTGCCTCGTTGATCCGAACTGCACTGCGAACCACTACTGCACTCACTCTCTTATCACTCCTGAACCTGGACGCCCAACCTCAACAGAGAAAGCTGAGGACAACGCCGTAGACAGAGTAGGGGACCTCTGTTCGACGAGAGATACCAGCGGCCAGAAGTTCCACACGCTCAGACATCAGTGCTCGAAACCCTGTCGCTTGGTACGCTGCTCCTCACAACCGACAACAGCACCCCAGTGCGTCAGGCCGCCATTCAAACTTCGACTACAAAGTACATCGACAGGCGTGAAGATGCCCATCCGTACGAGACTTCAGCACGCACCTTCGAGCATTGTCACAATGTCGACACGCTGCCAGGCCCGCGCGAGGTCGAGCGGAGTCGCGCCGCACTCATCGGCGATGAATGGATCCACGCTTGCGTCAAGTAGGAGCCGCACGAGCTGTCCGTGGCCGTTCCGACACGCAGAGTGGAGCGGAACTTGACCCTGTACCATGATTGGAGAGACGTCATGATGCGAGTGCGCTGGTCCACGATGGTAGGATACATATCCACACAGGAAGGATCGATCAGCGGCCACCCACGTCGGTATCTCGGAGATGCAGCTTTGCATGACACTCCAGCAGCAACTCGGCTGCTCGGTGGCGTCCCCACGTACACGCGACGTGCAGCGGTGCTTTGCCCTGTGGCAAGTTCACTAAGCGTCAGTGCGTTCTACACCAGTACGTACGGTAGTACTGTACAACACGCACGGCAGGACAGTACGAGTAGCGTGTGCTTGCGTACATCGCGTTGGCGCAAGTTCACGTCGGCGTCATGGGCCAGGAGCAGCTCGAGCACCGGAACGCATTCGTTCTGCGCCGCCAGACACAGCGCGCGGTTGCCCTCTGCGTCTGCTGCGTTCACGTCGTGGTTACGAGCGATCCTGATAGGCACGGCAATCGCCAGTCAGTTGGGAGATCGCTTGACTGACTGTCTAACAATGGCAAACACAAGTCGAACCACTTCTTGACGACCTCGACCTGGTTCAGTGACGCGGCATGGACGAACGCGTCGCTGGGCTTGAAGACCGTTGCGAGCAGGTTGTCGGCGTGAAACGGGACCTGCGTGCAAAGCATCGATGGGGGTTCAGTCCTCCAGACCCAAAATCTTCGTACTTGAGTCGCTCGAGAGCAGACGCACGCGAGCAGGACGCGCAGGCTCGAACGTCCACATCCTGGAGGAAGAAGCGCAGTCAGTTGCGAATGCTGTCAAGTCCGATTTTAGTTTCGTGGCAACGTCGACGACGACATCTGCAGCTTTGGGTGTTCAGGATGTGACAACGGCATGGAACAGCGCGGGCGTGTCGGTCCTGGTTCGGGTTAGTGCACCTGTTCGGGGCATTGGATGGTGAAGTTGAAGTATTCTTTTGACGCAAGCCAGCTCGAGCTTCCTTCGTCTTGGTGACGTCGACTTGACGTGGACAACAATGCTCAAACACGATGCCTTCTCCATGCATGGGGCATTTTGAGGTACTACATGCAGAATACTTCAATATATAGCATTTTAGCAGTAAAACGCTATATCATTCTGGACTATTTCGCATGCAGCGTCACCGAAGCAGAAACTCACCATTTCGAAACCCGCCGCCTCCAGCTCAAGCCGGTCAACACCTCCCTCCGTCCCGCCTCCCGCCTCCCGATCCACTTTCGAACGCCATAATGACCGACAGTAGCGCCCCCGCAGGCTTCCGCCAGGAGCACGACACGATGGGCGTCGTGAACGTCCCAGTCCACGCGCTGTACACAGCGCAGACGCAGCGCGCCGTGGACAACTTCCCGTTCGGCCACCCGTTCACGCCGCGGCTCATCACGGCCATGGCGCAGGTCAAGAAAGCGAGTGCGACTGCGAACCGCGACCTCGGGCTGCTGGACGCCGACATGGCGCATGCGATCCACGCTGCAGTCGACGAGATCGTCGGCGACTACGCGCGCTTCGCTGACCAGTTCCCGGTCTCGATCTTCCAGACTGGGAGCGGCACGAGCACGAACATGAACCTGAACGAAGTGATTGCGACTGTAGCATCGCGTTCGCTCGGCCGCACGGTGCACCCGAACGACCACGTGAACATGTCGCAG
>JAASFJ010000428.1:0-22976 GCA_023333755.1 Globisporangium uncinulatum
CCGCGTAATTGCTTTGAAGCCAACCTCGTCAGCTGTGCTTCCCATTGGCTATTATTCAGGAATTTAGACCAATCAGTTCATTTGAGCTCACAGAGCCAATCAACAGTTTAAGCGACTTAGATTTAGTATTATCATACAAAATCCTAAGGTTCACACCTATCGGGTGGAACCGCACTAAACCTCATAAATATCACTCTCAATTTGGAGCCTAAACATCCAAGGTTTCCCTCGTCCGTCTCGTCCGACTGGGGTCCTTGTGGAAGGTGCTCTCGCACGCTTCCTCCCTCTTTGTGCTGCGTAACTCGGGAACGCCTGGTTACAGCCTCCGTGCGTGTGATCGATTGGCTCGCGGAGACTCTGAGGATCTTGCGCAGCCACATCTACACTTCGTGCTTTTATCTGCGGGAAACGGCGACGTCCAACGGCTGCACCAGCTGCGTCGCGTTAGGAGGCAGCAGCCGCAGCACGATGCCAAGTTCCTTGTATCGCGCGGACGCGTTGGCGCCAACATGAGACGAGCACCCGTCACACACAAGCAATAACGGCCGTGGAACACTTGCTAGCACACACTCTGTAAAATGGTGAAGCCACATCTCAAAAATCTTCCCATTCACAAACCCCTTTACCGCTGTCACAATGCCCGCGTTTTCGATGGCGCAGCAGTCGAGTGAAGTGCGGCTGACTCGCTTGCCAGGGACGACGAAGAGCGGCGGCATGGCATGCCCCACCGCGTTCACTGCTGCCACGTTCGACAGGTGAAACGCCCTCTCAGGCACCTTGGTCCACACGCACGACCAGCCACGGACTGCGATGACAGGCTTGGACAGGTGCTTGCTCACGAAACTGGTCTCGTCCATGTTGTAGATGCGTGCGCCGTCGAGCTTGAGCTCGATCACATCTTTCGCGATGGTGTAGAAGAGCTGCCGGAACGCTCCGTTGTCGCTGTCCTGGCGAGGGCATGAGAGCATCTAAGATGCGCGCAGAGCGAGCTTGGGGTGTCGACTCATGAAGCGAGTGTACCACCCGAGTGTGAGGCCCGTGTTCGAGCGCGTTGCGCTGTGGATCACGCACCTCAGCTCGCTTGCCGTCTCGATCACCTCCCACAGCTACACTGGGAGTTTTGCGTGTTGCATGGCGGCGATCCATGTCACCAGGTCGCGCTCGCACTCTGTCGGCAGCACAGGCTTGGGTCCTGGGTGAGTGACCTTCCGCGGCGTGCCGTGCTTGATCTCCGCCAGCCTGCGCTTGATAATGCTGCGCGAGACACTCGAAGTCTTCACTACCGCGGTGATCTCCTCACTGTAACGGGTTCAACGTACACACCCGAGTAGGTACGTTCCTAGTTTCAACTAGGAGCGTCCCTATTCGGAAACCTCTAGGATTTCCTCCCTTATTAAGCTGGAATCCTCCCATTGGCTGAAGGAATGACCGTTTTAGCCAATTAGGAGACTCCCTCTAATGGGTGGCTCCGAGTAGCCTTAGAATCCCCTGTTTTCATCACTATTTTAAAAAACAAAACATAATAAAAGACCAGAGTTAAAACTACCAGCTTTAGCACAGACTTGGTCGTCTGTGCTCCTGCTTTCTCAGGCGCACGTGTAAGCTAACGCCACGGAGCCCCGCCCCGTGACATTGTGCCGCTTGGCTTTCCACCCTAAATCCCACATTTGCACGGGGAAGAACAAGTGTTCCTCCTTCTTTCCTTCCCTACCTGCCAGTCCGGCCACACGCGTGGCTGACTACTCTGCGCGAAGACATCGGCTGTGGTGCCCTTGGACGAGGAGATAACCACTCCAGTCGTCAGTAACTTCGTCCCTCACTCAACCACTTCATGGCAGGGGTCATTTGAGTATCATTCTGAAACTGTCATGGTTTATCACAACAACTACTCCAAAACATCAAATTCTAAAACTATCTTTTACTATGACCATATACATAGTTGGTTCAATTTTTGATGAGAGAGATTTCCCTTGAAACGGGAGAAATTGATGCAAATCAACGTTATTACATGCAGATGTTTACGGCTTTGGTGCGTATTTATGCTGCTGTCCCGAACCAACTATGTAAAATTGCAAGAAATGAGCGTACGGTTTAGGAGAGCTATTCAAAATTGCAAAAATGGAGCGTTACCGTCCCGAGGACAGACACCGGACATAGCAAAAATTATATATTGATAAATTTTATTAGCGTGAAGCAACAGTAAAGCAAACAAAATGTGGAAGAATTGATTTTTTTGACAACATCAATTTATCGCAGGTCTTAATTGACTTTATTGCCCAGTGTTTCAACTCTTCAACGAAAACAGTCCAGAAAAGCGCTAAATACACTCCAACACAAAAAGATACGCCCACCATCAAAAGCACTGTAACTTTACTTTGAGTGCGAGTTTGGCGTTGCTGTTTAGATATGGCATGCGCAGAAGCAAAAGCGAGCGTGTGGTCGTGCTGTGAGCTCGAGATCAGATGTCGGCGAGCCACCACAGCAAAAAAGGCGTTTTTCGGTCGAAACAAAAGTTACGCACACCTGAGGGGATACAATTTCCTATATTATTGACGGGATAGGAATGTTTGTAAAACTAATTGTAACGGAATCTCCTATCCCATTACATGGAGATTTATGTGGACTACATCATCTCGAGCGTGTACCACTGGGATACGGTTACCGAGGTGGAATATCGGTATTACCGGGCTGTACCCACGTGCATGAGATGACATCATGGGATGATGTCATGGAACATTCCAGCACATAGACACGTGGTGATTCAGAGTAATTATCACTGTCGTAATCATGTGCGGAATGATGGTTCCTGCTCTTGGTGAACAACACAAGTGACGCGGTCAGCGTCACGATCCGAGTTCAAGTGGGAGGCGCGAGCCAATCACCGCGCTGGAAATATTCTCTCTACACTTCAAGTTCAAGGTTGATGGGTTGAACCTCAGCGCTCCCAAGGTTTATATGTAGGTTGAGGTTTTATTCCATAAAACCTCTAGGAGCCTTTGGGGTGCTTTCAGGGCACTACAACAAGAGGCAGTTGGCAGCAGCAGGAACCAGGACTGCATTTCTAATCAGTTGCAAATTTACCTTCTACCACTCAAGTCGCCTCCGCTCCTCTCTCCTAGTCTCTCGGCTCAGGACTCGCCAGGACCAGCAATCGGCTCACGCTCTCGTGAGACCCTTTGCCTCGTCAACGCTTCCTCAAGCCTCGGGATCAGTGCTGTCCAGCTCCTCGCTTTGCGTGAGCAGGACTGGCCTGAGTCCCATTACACTAATAGTGTGTGACAGGGGTCACACAGCACCTCGCGAGGAAGCTTTAACAACGTGGCACTCCGTGCCTAGTAACTTTCAGTTACTGTGTCCGTAGACAGAAGCTTGAGCAAAATGATGAAGATGTAGAAATGAATATATTGTATGTGTTTTCTCCATTTGTGTCTCCTACATACTAGAGCAACGGCAAATACACCAGAAGGCAAAGCCAATGGCTGAGAGCCACTTGGCTCCGTAAAAAGAATTTGCATCCCATTTTACCTGACATACAAGTGTGCGTAATTACGAACATAGCATGTGGTTGCAAACCACCGTGCTCATTGGTGTAAATACACCAATCTCCGTAATACAGTTACGGCCACGTGTAATCCCGTTACACCGCCCCTCACTAAGACGAAAGTTGCCCGCAACTTTGGGGATCACTTCCCGTCTTGTTGACTGACATCAACTGTCACCGTAAGCCATGCTCGTGACCTGCCCTTGCAGATGTGGAGACGTTGCGCATGAGCTGCAGTTACTGTGATTTTATTTCAAAAGCTCACGGCAACGAAGCAAGCGTCCAAGCGGCAACATGGTCAAGAGACACGAGAGCAAGAGCTCCAACGCCAAAGCGTCTGCGTCCAAAGACGCGACCCGCAAGTCTTCGCGCTTCAACGCGCTGGCGACGCAGCGGGCAGGTGATGCGAGCGCGCGCCAAAATGTCGCTGACACGCCCCTCGACACACCCGCCAACGTCATTGTTGGCGAGTCCGCTGCAGCTGTGAACCGGAACCCGTTGGTTCACCAGTACCACAAGTTGGACGGGTTGGTGATCTCGGGCAACGCGCCGTGCACCCTGCAAGATGGACGCATCACTGTGTCCGCTGACGCGAAGCCTGTGCCGTCGCCGGCGGCAACGTGGAAGGAGTCGCGCGCGCGTGCTGCGCAACGCAATATGCGGCCGCCGAGACGACTGTTACGACGGAAACATATGCTATACACTTGCCTGTGGCAGTCGACACGGGGAACGCTGTAACTGTGGAAGCGCACGAGAGGACCTCGAAAGACTCAGCAAGTTCTGCTGCGGCAGTGGCTGCCGACGCAGCAGCCGCAGGTGCAATGTGTGTGACTCGCACAATGGTCGCAGACCCAGCGGCGGCTGGCCATGGCGCAGTGGGTTCGACTGGTGTGGTGAGCACTCAAAATACCGTGAAAGGCCAGCGGATGCCAACGGTGGCGGGAGCGGCGAGCACGCCTGCATCAGTACATGCTGCCTTCGTTGAAGCCAGGCGCCCTGCGCGTGTGTAGAAAGACAATGTTCTCTCGAACGGGTCGCCAAAAACTTGGCTGTCTAGGGCCGCTCCGGAGCCGGAGTTGACAGTCGCTCCGGACTTGAGCGTCTCGCGCGCAGCGTGTCCTTTCCTGGACCCAGTGATGGTGGCGGCGTCTGCGCAGTTGCGGCCAGATAGCCCTGGACTCGATGAGCTGGTGGACTACAAGGTCAGCGATGACGAGTAGCGTCTTCCTCCCTCCACCGTGAGCGACGAACATGCCGCTTCAGTCGATCCCAGAGATTCAGCCAAAGCCTCCAGACCAGCCACAGTGTCTGCCGATATGGAGAGTGAGCTCTTCAGCGACGTCGATGACGTCGATGGCGACGAGCCGTCTGCGTATCAGACGCCCCCTCCTGATGAGGGCGCGCTCGCGCGTGCGACTTACGTGGATGATGATCCTGAGCATGCACCTCACTGCATGGTGCCACCAAATCGTCCCGGCTCGACCGATGTAGCCGTGCCGATCCACGAGCGTCTCCTCAAGGAGGTTGTCGTCCCCCCGGACGAGTACAAGATCAATCTGCGTGACTTGCAGCACAACGCGCGAATCCTCGGTCCGCGGTGCAGCGTTCGTCAGGTACTTGGTGTACCAGTCGTGATGCGCGCGAGCGAGTCTCGCCAAGCGCACGAGACTCTTTTCATTGCGTGGCTTGAGGTCCAAGGCCACGACTTCTTGACCGTTCGAGACGTTTCTGTTATAAGCGACATGCGCATAGATCGCACTTGGCGATTTCAGTTCGCCAAGGTGGTTGCGTTCAACCGCAACCTTCGTCGTGACCTGGGTGCGAAGCGCCTGACGCTTGACTTGCCGTCAATGAGCTTCGCCCAAGAGGCAGTGTCTGCGGCGCAACCCCTGTCTGGTAGGGTTGGCACGGCGGGCAAGTGCTCGAGTGATACGTCTCCTCGAGCTGGCGCTTCCTCGAAACACCCGATGCGGTTTGCCACCGCGTCGAGTCGGACCTTTGCGTGTCCGACTACAGCCGTTGCTGTGAACCCGAAGCAACGGCGGTCGATTCGTGCTCTCGGTGGAACGCGAGCACACGCGCAGCATCCAGATCACCCGTTCGAAGAACTGTTGCCTTGAACGACTGCAACTTTGCGTCGAGGACCAGCTCGCTCGCCGGGAAGACCTTATGTACGCGATTGCATGTCCGTACCCGTGCTGTTAGGGCTTGTTTACGGTGACTGACCTGTACGCGCGTGGCTCGCTGCAGAACCACTCGTAACATACAGATTCGAGTGACTTGGCCGGCTGGTTTCGCAGGCGCTTCGGTGGACGGGATAAGTGTCGTTCGCTGCTCGCTGGCTCGTTGATATCCGCTCCTTCAGACGACCCAACGCTGCAGTGGCTGTTCGGCACCCGAGCCCATGGACACGCTCTTCGAGTTGGGAGAGCTATAGCACAATTTGGTCGGGCAGGTGTGTCTGCCGCTCCATCAATCCGTGAAGGTCAGCGTGATCGTTTTGTTCAGCGGGTGTAGGTGACAGTGAGAGCGCAGATGAGGCGCGCAGCGTCTCTGACATCGCTGACAGCTTAGACAGAGTGACGCCTTCACCAGTAAGAACCTCCTCGAACAGTCGTACGAGGGACTGTCTTGTCGATGGGCTTGCAGGTCGGGATGGCGGAGAAGCATTATGGCAGTGTGGGTGTCAAGAGCCTGCTGATTCCAGTTCTTGCTGCAGTTGGCATATCCACAGGAGGCCTAGGAGAGTCTGAGCTGCACTCCGCGAATTCGGGCGAGCACCAGAAGCTCAAAGCAGGCAAGATATGGCAGTCGTGCTTGAGCCCGACGATACCAATCACTGAGCTGATGGGCAACTTGTTCGTCCTCTCGTATCGTGTCCAGCATGCAGCCAAAGCCTTTGCTGACCTTCGGAGTGTTCCAGCCGCCCCACTCAACAACCCAAAGCGAATTGATCCCCCGTCGGCGTTCGTGTGAATGACACCACCGCGTCGAAAAGAGTGGGAAGACATGATTGTGGTGAGTCCAGCTGCGCATGGGCTTTCACTCCTGCTTATGTTTGAATGCATCCTGTTGACGAAGGCGTGTGCATCTGGTGCCGCTTTGTTTTGTCGCCTTCGAGGCTTGGGCAGGTGCGACTTTGGGCTCGTCAAGCTCAAGAACGTCAAGAAGGCCGATGTCGTCGTCATCGCAGTCGTCATGCTCGTGAACGCGACCCGGCTCGTGTGAGAACTGCGGGATATCTAGGAGGCGGGTGAGACTTGCAGTGACATCGCGATGCCTAGCATGTGCAGAGGGCAGATGCAGCAGTCGTGTGGGTCACCGACAAGCGACACTCCTTGTTGGGTTGCTGTTTTCACTTGTTTGGATAGTAAATACACCACTCCCCCTTTGGCATTCGGCGTGTGGGTTAGCACCGCAGCAAATATAAGATAAGTTAACTGCGGCAATGCATCAGGGTAGATAGAGAGCTTATACTTGTTCAGTTGCTCTGCGTCTGAACTCCGCCCGTAGAGATACCAGAGCACCGCCACCAACGCTGTATCAAGGTAGTCGCTTGACGTGGTGGTCCGGTCGTAGATGGTTTTGACGATGATGCCGAGAACCTTCTTTGTACAAGGAGGAGCCTGCTTTGCCATGCCTTCGTGCGCTCGCTTTGCACAGTAGCGGTCTATTGTAGAGAGCATCTTCGGCAGTCATTTTGCCACGAACTGGTCATGTTGAGGATACTCCTCGACAAGCCAGTTCTTTACGTTAACACCGTGACGGTGCCACGGCAACTGGGTCCCACAGCCCAGGACCGTTTCCCGTGGGGGGAGGGGGCTCCGCTAGGCGCACAAGTGGACTTTGTTGCTACAACGCGGGAGGCAGATGGAAGTAGCAGGATCCAGGTCCATAAGCTTGGTGGACCAGGAAACGAGCGGCGCACGTACCGGCCGACTGTGGCTGGGTTAAGCACGGGCAACTTCCTGACACAAAATATGAGGGGGTTTCCTGGACGCCGGATGGGGCTGAGAGCATGGCTCGATGATTTGAACAGCGGCTTGGGGGCGGCATATTTCGACCTCATGGCAGCGCAAGTCACGCACACACGCGAGCACGAGATCTTTGAATGGACCAGTAGGCAAGAACCTGGGGGTTTCGAAGTGAGGAAGATCTACAAAGGCGCTTGTTCTAGAGCGCGGGAACCGGTAGGTCGGGCAGATTGGTAGTGATCGTGCCCCCCTCACTCGCATATCCAGGATGTACAAACGCTGCGCGAGTCGGAGTGGACTCCCAACTTCTACGCGGTGCAGTTTTCGGTGAATGTTCATGTCAAGGTACTTTCCAACGTCTACATGCCGCGAGATCGAATAGGGAGAGTGCAGTATTTCTGGCGGATGGCGTGGCTCGACGAGCACTGGCCCTGTGGGCTGTTAGGCGGGACTTATACTGTATTCAATTTGCCGCCCTCGGCCGCACCCGGATCGGAGGAGGTACACACCATGCATCCACAGCTCTTCAACATCTCGTACTCCAAGCTGGGCTGGTCGATACATTGAGCTCGGCCATGGAGGCTTATGACAAATAAGCTGACATTGCGCGGTTTCGGAGCGAGTCGCACACGTGTGGTATTACGCACAAGAAAACTCCTTCCTCTGGGCCGAGTACCGGAGCACTCGGGCGTAGATCGCCCTGGCGCTGATGCCTGCTCACTTAAATGGCGTGTTGAGATGTGTTCTTGCGCGCTTGAGACGCATGTCGTGGTGGTCAGTCGAAGATGATTCGATCCGATCTGCCTAGGTGACCGCAGGCGCAGCGATGTCCGCGAGCGCTCTGCTGCTGGCACTTCGTGCCTCCTCTTGACCTCTTGTGCGCGGGCGGGACCCAAATATGTCCTCGATTTCGACCGCGCGTCCTCTTGTAGGACAAGTCGACCCTCTTCGCCTCGCGGCGGGTTTAACGTACCATCCGTTCGGGCACGGGGGAGTGGTTGGATGCGTCGCTCGTGCGGCGAAGGCCTGTTGCCGCTGCGTGCGCGCCCGACAGATTCTCGGCACACTTGCTTTCCAAAGGCAAATAAGCGGACTAAATTCACTTTTAATCACCTTTATAATATAATCCTTTACTAAATCTCTTTCGTGGTGTTATCAAGATGTCCAACCATCCCGACGACGTAACCAACTCCCAATCTGGGCCTCACGGAAGGTACTTAGCTGTCATAAATAGCAGGTTGACGGACTTAATCCCTAAAGTTCGCCCGTACTTTGCTGATGCTCCACGCTGATAATTGATAGTGCCGAATGTGATATAGCGGGCGTGTAGCGTTACCACTTGTACAACACTCGGTCTGTTGGTACAAGAGGAATGTACCCAGACCAGGCTTTTGCTCCGCGTTCACTCCAAATGCAGGCAGGCGAGTTCACTCGCTAGCCGGTACACTCAACGCAAACGCGGTGCTGTGTCGGTCAGTCGTTGGTTCACAAGGTGATCCCCGTGTGTTGAGTTCTTTGAGAGCTGGATCTGGTACAAGCGTATACCAGACCACAGATACGGTTTCCGCACTGGGTTCGAAGCGATGGGTCCCAAAGACCGGATCACAAGGCACTTGTGACTCGCACTCTCTTGCACGCAAGCGTCACTTACTCACGTACGCCTGATAGGACCTGGGCAACCAGGTCGCTACGCGGCAAACGGTGTGGGGACACTCTCCCGCTTCTGCTCACTCTCTTAGGTTCCTGCTACGAAATACGAGCAAGCGTATATATTAAAGCGTTATCTCCCTGGCTTGGCCAGTTCACCGACACGAGTTCGGGTTCTTCACCTTTTTTCCACACACATGTTCACGCCGACACACACACTCAAATCCTGGCACATGGGTATGTAGCGAGCACACACGTATACCGTACCGACTGGGGCCGACTGGACTTGAAACCGCGGAGCACCGTGCTGCAGGCTGGTGCTTCGACGAGATGCCCACGTGGTGGGCCTGAGGGAGTCGGCTTGAGCTGTTGGAAAAAACGGCTACTGAAGAGGGGGAGGTCCAAAGGCAAACGCCGATGGACCGCCCCCTTAACTGTGATGGAGTCTCAAAGCTCACTCGCTATCCCCTGAACCTCAACTACTTCGAACTGGCTCTAAATAGCACCTGGGAGCCGGACTTGAACGCCGGACTGGGTCACCCGGGTGCCGGGCTTGGACACCTGGGAGCCGGACGTGGGCACCATGCCTGGGTCGCTGCTGGCTGACTGCTCGACCTTGCGCAGGGCCCGGGTAGCCGGCACTTGACTGTTGGACTAGAGGCGGAGCCTGGCTGACTGGTGACTGGCGACTGGGTGGGCAGTTGACTTTGGCGCGCTGCGGGCTCTGGCGGTTCGCAATCAATCACCACTGGATCGACGGTCATTGGGGAGATGGGACGAGCGTTTCCGCGAGAGACTAGACCCATCACCTCAAACTGGCGTCATAACCCGTCGTTGTGATAGGTCAGCCGCGCACGCCAGGGGCTGCGTGCGCTCTATCACACGAAATCAAGGGAAAATTTTGACCCACTTTGCCACACACGTACCATTACACCACTCTTGACGGATGTACAACCTCGCGAGCAGACTTGATCGGTGGTACGTGGCCACGACACGAACGCGCTGGGTGGTGTCGATTAAAGTGACGCAGGCTTTGTGACGGTCGGATCACGACAGCGTGGCTCTAATGATCGTGGATGCATTGGAATCGAGTTGGGTTCGAGCAAGAAAGAACGCGTACCCGCCGCCGGCTCACTGTTCAACAGCGGTACTCGACGCCTGGACGGAACACTCGGAAGTTAGCGTTTAGTTAGCGGGTTGGAAATGCTTGACCGATGGGATGCCCTGAAGACGAAGCTGCGGGTGGTCTGTCTGCGGACGGCAAGTGCGGCGCACAAAACACATGATTGGGCGGTACATCGACGATCGAGGAGACTGCGCGCGACTCTGACGTCTGCTCTGACACGAGCTCCACAGGTTTCCACGGCGACAGAGTCAATGGACGCGTAACGACCGCCTTTCAGCGTTTGGCACTGAAGCCGGCACACAGGGTGTCGGCTGTGCGCATCGCAATCGCAACTCGGAAGCGCACTCGCGAGATCTACGGAGTCAAGCAACGCTTGCGCGGTACGCGTCCGGAGCAGCGAGGCAACAGAAGCACTTTTTGCGCGGTTCTATGTCAAACATGAACCACGCCAGAAGCTGCATTTGGGAATGACTAACACGCGTGACGCGAGCGATCTACGAGAACCAGCAAAGGCACTCGCGACAGACTGGTGATCAGTGCTGGCGCAGCCGCCGGCGAGACAATCAGTGTTCGAGAGCTGGTTCGCTGACGCGCCCGGGCGCCCCATTCTCTGGAGAGCGGGAGAGCTGGCGGCATTGGTGTCTGTGGCTGAGGAGCTCGTCGCGATTGAGCAGCTCAGTCCCGGTATGGCTTGAAGACAAGACCGTCTCGGAAACGTGTTATATCGAGACACGGCAGGGCAGTTGAAGCCGCATCTTTCTTCACTCTCCTTGGCCATCATGGTATCGGGGCGGACACCGCCATGTTTCACGAAAGCCGAAGTATATTGTAAACATAAGGTGGCGCACCATAGGTCTGGGCTAGACTGCCGCCCGAACTCGCTGTTAAAGGGTGGTTACAAACTCCTCTCGCGAATCCTGGCAAATTGGCTGTGTCACCACCTCGAGAACATAGTGCACGAAACGCAAAATGGCTTCGTTCCCAGAATGGACATACACGACACGTTGGACATCCTGACAGCAGCGTGGGCCTTTGTCGACACTAGTGAGGCTTTAGCGACACTAACAGTATTGTTGTTGGACTTCAATAAAGCCTACGACTCACTGAACAGGGAATTCTTGGAGGCGGCGCTACAGCATCACCAGCTCCCTCAAACGTCTATCAGTGTCGTAATGGCTTTGCGCGAGAACACCACCGCCGAGTTTCTGGCCAACGACTACTTTTTGCGAGAGGTTCCGATGCGAACAGGGATCCGGCAGGGGTGCCTGTTGGCCCCTCTGTTGTTTTGTTGGCTCTCGACTCGTTGTTTCGACGAGAACAAGCACACCCAGTCACCTGGGTGTCATCGTGACCGGAGCATCTAGCCCGAGGCCCGTCACAATCGCAGGGTTACGCTGGTGATGTCGCTCTTTACGTCAGCTTGAGGGAGGAGGAGCGAGTGGCGTTGGGCGTCGTACGCAATCTTTGAGCTGCTTCTGGGCTACGGCTGAACCTAGCGAACTGCGTGACAGTTTGTCGTCATCGTGACGGACCTTCAAACAGGCATCGCGAGATGGAGATCAAGCCGAGCCCAGCGACAGTTTCAGCGTGCTACCTGGGCATCCAGATAGCAAGCGATCGACATTACAATCAGGTTTGGGCTGACATATTATGAGAGGTACAGGTACGGTTGCGGCTCGGGACGGCGAAAATAGCCGACGAATGGCAGCGAACCAAGCTCATCAGGGCCACGTGATCCCAAAGTTTTCCTATTTGACGAGGAACACACCTCTCGACGCGACAATGGCGTCTACTTTGCAGAAGTGCATTCATTGCTTTGTTTGGACAGGGTGGTTTGACCCCAGGTCGCGACGAGGGGGTGGCGCTCGGGTCGGTCAGGGCGAGAGTCAACTTCCGCAGCACCACGGGGGAATCGGCGAGCCTCACCTGCGAGATATTCTCTCTCAGCGGGCATACGCCATGGCACAACGCTGAGCGTACGGTCAGTCGAGTCTATACATGGCAGTGGGTCAGATCATGGTCCATTCATCCTGCCTGATGCACACCGGTGCGGCTAAATACGTGTCAGTGGAGGCAGGCACCTCGGCGGCGGAAGATTGCGACCCACACACTGATACCGTGGCTTAGCGGAGTTGCAGCAACACTGCTTCTTTCCGCACGGTATGACAAAGCGCGAAGGGATCGCGGAGGTGATTCGGTTGATGGAGGTGATGACAGGACGCGGGGTGTAGGCCGACGGGTCGTGGACGCGGGATTTCTCGCCGCGGGCCCCTGAGTTCAAGTCGCTGAGCCCGGTACAGGCAGAGGAGGGCAAGCGCATCCTAACAGCTGGGGTGTCATATGCGAGCTTCCATGGCGCGGACACGATGTGCTGGAGGGGCGGCGTCGGGGTCATATCCTCAGACCCCAGTCATTTCAAGGTGTGTGTGATTGGCGACCTGGTGGAATAGCGGTGGGTCACTCCAATGGCTCTCTATTTCCGATGTGTGGCAGCACCGTTCTCACGTAGCCCCGAGCGGCGGTACAGTTCCTGCGGTTCTGCGGTGCGCTCATGGCTAATTTTCTGGACTTGTTGCGGCGGTCTCGCTGATCTAGGGCAAAACGGAAGAGAAGTGGACGCTCCAGCACACTCAAGACGGTATATCACTGTGAAGAGAGCAGTTCCCTGCCTCGCCGCGACATATTGGCTTCGTGTCCTCGCAGGCAGACCTGGACAGGTTGTTGCACAGAGCAGTACAGCGGGTTCTAAACTGACGGCACTACCCGACCCACGCGTGATGAGAGCGGTGCGATTGTAGATTCTAGCGCAACATCGGTGTGGCCACGCTTTCCGAGGTTGCACAACACCAATACGCCGCCGCGGTTTGGCGTTGGGGGCGGCAATGGAGGACGCACATCTGGCATTGCGATTGCATTGGAGTCCGTTTGGTGGATGGACGCCCTTCGGACGGCTGGAGCCCCGGCTGGTTTGAGCGCACGCTTCTACCACATGAAAGCATGATGTGTGAATGCCTGGTACTCGACGAGACGGCGGACGGGTGCCGAGCAGCGCAGTGCGAGGCGGTCGAGGCAAATTCTGCCTAACACATCTATTGGGAATGCCCGATAGCGACTCACGCTTGGAAGCTGACGACCGATCGGTGGGTTGCGGCAGTCTCTTTCAAGCTGGGGATCGGCGATATTGGCGTTGGTGCCAGTGTAGTGGCTGCAGGTTTCGGGCTCCCAGACGTTTTGCGAGGTGGAACTTTCGGGTGAGTTAGGAACGGTGGCGACAGTCAAGCGTCTTGAGGCGGCGGCTCTTGTGGTGCATGACGAGGCCCAGTATGTGCGGTGTTTTCACGTTTTGGAGGTGTTCCGGATTTTCGATCGGGCGAAGAGGTAGGCCCTGGAGACAGGCAGAGGGCGGTGGAAGGCGCCGTTAATGATGGGTCGGATTGATGCAGTACTATGGTCGGTACACCGACAAGCCAGATCGCGACTGTGGCGGATGGAGGGGCCACCTGACACACTGTACGCCCTTGGTTACGCTCTCTGACCGCGGTTGGAGCGCGGCTGCGGATCAGAACTACGGCAGCGCCGTCCCTCCCCTGTTGGAGCAGACCTCGAAATCTGCTCTTCTTTGACGGTGGCAGTCGTGGCAACTCAGGCACGGAGGGTCCGGCGCGGTCATGGTGGCGCTTGGATCTCGTTAGTAACCGGCCACGGTGATCTGGGCAGCCTGCCGGTCACTGGCGGCAATTACTACCACGAACAACGTGGCGGAGTGCGTGGGTCTTTACGTCGGGCTCACGTTGCCGAAGCGGCTAGGGCTCCTTCAGATTAAGGTGGTTGATGACAGCCAACCGATTCTGTCACAGCTGCGGCGGCACCGCCCGCCAGGAAGCTTGAGACTCCTGTCTCTCTATGCGACGGCGCGGTTATTAGCCATCAGGGTAGTGGTGGTGTCGGGGGCACAGCACTACCGCCGCAACAACAAGATAGCCGACTTCTTAGCGAACTTGGCCGTGGACTCAGCGCTATCGGCTCAGGACGAGTGGCCGCCCGCAAACACTCTTCTTCAGGACACAGCGGACTCCCTGGGGAACGACAGCCGTATTTGGGTCGACACCTAACCAGCACGAGTGTGACCGTGCGGGAAATCGAATGCGCAGTTCGCCTTCAGGCGAGCACTCTCGCGGAGAGTCCGACATGGCGCCAGCCGCTTACGTGGCTGCATCGGGGGAAGCGCTGAGTGTGTATGCATGTATGCCTATTGCGCATGGCTATTGGTCGATCACGTGTCACACGAAGCTTCCTAATAGACCTTAGTTCATCACCATCAGTTTTTGGCGTTGCCAAAGGAAGAGAGAACCGGGTTTGTAGAGAGTGGCTTGCTGAGACGACAGTCTTTCTCGGCTAATGACACGGCAAACTTGTCCAAGATGATGCATAGACTCATATCAGTGAGATCTTGGGCAACACGCTCTCGCGTCTAGGCTGGTGTGGTCTCGGTTTTTAGGTACGCCTCGAACGCTTTGACCGCGGAAGTCCTGCTTCGCTGGCTGTTTGAGGGGACGAGCGACGCGATCAACATCCCATCGCGAACTGCTCAAATCCAAGTGTGATCCAGGCCGAGTTTGGACAAGGACGATATTTGTACTGTCTAAATATAACTTGCTATCTCTATAGCATATCTAATATCGCCGAAACTTCCAACAGGATATTTTTGGAATGGCTGGAAACTAAAATCGGGATACTGCTCCTGTGTGATTGGCTAAAATGAGCTCTTGAAATACTTTTTTGGATAATACTAACACCAAGCAATGTGATTGGCTAAATATACCTCATCGTGAAAGCATGACACTGCTTTTTATTGGAAACTAGATGATACTGTATATTACCATTACTTAACCAAACTGATAAGGTTCTTCCAGCGGATACTTTCGGACAGTCAGGTGCAATCGTTATACAATCGAGTTTGAGAGGTCCAAGTCCTGACATAATCGTTTTTGTAAAGTGGTAAAAAACGACCGGGTTTGTGTTTGTGTTTTGTCAAGGACCGACTGGGGTTTGGGCTGTTTTTGCACACCTATCTTGTATGCTCAAGCCTGCAGGCACAAGGAGAGGCTCTGAAACGCGCTGTTGGCTGAGAAAAACGACAAAAACGAAAACATGCCAAAACAGTGTGTATTTGGACAGGAGAGCAAGTGAGCGTTCCATGGCAAATTCAGGAGCGACGTCGTGATAGCGAAGTCGGGGGCCACAATTATGAGGTCTTTATCAGATCCGGCTGGACGTATTTACATCTCGTAGAATCAGCCAGCAATAAAAACGCTTCCACCAGATTCGAGAACATTTCGAGAACGCCACGCGTTCATCGCATGACAGTCAAACAAAGCAACATACAAAAAGCAAGTAGATTGAACGATTTTGTTTGCTGAAAGCGCCCCCTCAGGCTCATTCGAGCTTCTCGCCGAGTTGTGCTCACCATAACAGCCCCCGCAAACGTCCACAATGACGGCGCACCACATCGGCGCGAGCAGCGGGGTATTGCCGCGTTCGTTGCTGGTTCTATTCCAGCCGCCGTCCTCACGTCAGATATAAGTATGCATGTGTGTGCGAGTGTGTGCGAGTGTGTATTGGTATTCTCTAATTACTCAGCGCCCACTTTGCTACCCCGCACAAGATGTGCGTTGACGAGAAGATACCCATGCAACCATCTTTGGACTGCCCCGCGCGGGAGATTAAGCGGGGGGCGAGCGAGGAGCGAGAACATGAGCGTGCTGGCACGATCGAGATGGTGAGGCGTGCGGCTATGTAGGTGTACGAGTGCGTGAGAGTGCTGGCGCGATCGAGCACGGACGAGAGGTGCGCCTGTGTGAGCGTGCGAGTGCGTGAGCGTCCTGGCGCTATCGGGTGTTAGAGAGAAGTGCGTGAGCGTGAGAGTCTGCCTGCGTGCGTACAATATGTGCTGTTGTTGATCAATGACCTCGAGCGCGCATTTTTACTGCACACATGGTGCGGTGCCGCTTTCAAGGATGGAGTGAGATGAACTGTCCCAATGAATTGTTTGGATGTGCATGTGTGATGTGGTGTGCGTCATACTGGCTACATTTTCGGTGCTTGCGCACATGGCACTAGAATGTCGTGTGTTGCTTTGAGCGACGAGTAGGTGGTCTTGTGCGTCCGTAGCAGCACTCTGCACGAGTCGGTGAGCGCGTTCAGCACAACCGCGCGGGGCTGACGCCGCATCACCTTCAAGACCGTCCCGACGCCGGTCGGTTTGAACCATTGGTCGCGCAAGAACGCGAGCAGTGCCTCCTCTGCAGCTTTGGCCGCCGTCAGCACCTCGTCTTTGTCTGAAACAGTGCCGGCCTCAAGCACGAACCCGTTCGGCAGGAAGAGCATGAGGAAGGCGACCAGCAAGCGCGAATCCGATCGACGTTTGCGATCGCCGCCGCCCTCCCACATGCGTGGTGCTCGCGAGTACTTTGCGTACCAGACAGACGACATGTTTGTTGCTGGCCACTTCTTGCGTCTCTTGGGTCCAGGTGCGACTGAATCCGCGCTATTGCAAGTCGCGTCTTCTTCTCTTGTGCGCTTGCTCACTTGTTCAGGTAGACGGAGTAGAGCTGCCTCGCACACGCGAAGACGTTCAGCCAGCTTCCTGTTCAGCGCGATCAGTACCGTGATGACAGCTGCATCTTGGCCGCACATTGCGCGTCTGATTCGGCGTCGCTCTTCTTCTCTTCTGTTACCAGCCACGCGATTTGTCGGATCGCCGCTGGCCAGGACACAAAGTCGACATCCGTGTACCCAGCGGCAACCAGGCACGACATGATGCGCTGCACGATCGGCGCTTGAGGGTTGAGCGCCTTGGTGCGAGAGTTCTGCGGCACAAGCGTCGCGTTCAAGCTTGTTAGCATGGTGTCGTCGATGTTGAGACTCCGACTCGCGTGTCTTCTGCATGAACCGAAGACCAGCGCCTACAGCCGCTCGACACCGGCGCGCGTGCTACTGTCGAGTCCCGTAGTTGTTCACGGACCTCGGCTTCTCGTCCGGCGCCCAGTCGCTGAGCACACTAGCGACCTTCCTATCCTCGTGTGGTGTTTTGAACACGTAGGCAAAGTCCTTGTTGGTTTCACATATGATCCACGCCCCACGGTCCCAGATGCACTGCGCGGCGAGTCGGTAACAACCGTTCGCGTGCTGAGCGCCTCCGCGTCGGAACGAGTGGGACATAAGACGACACGGCACGAGTTCTGTTATTTCGAGGCGCCACAGAAAACGGTTAACGTAAACGTGAATGTTGACTTCCACCTTGATTCGGTTGGGTGGCTTCCGTTGCGGCGCCAGAGGTTCGGCTGCCAGAAGTTCGTGCAGCTTCACCGTCAGTTCGAGTGCAGCAGCGACAGGCATGAGCAAAGATGGAAGCTGGTTGAGAATAGCGCCGGAGGGAGCCTCTTGTATCACGAGCACAAGCGCCAACGCCGTCAGCGGACACGCGAGGAACCTGGAACGATCAGGATCGAGCGTGGGCCGTTGCTCGCTCGACATCTCGACGCGCAGGAGCCTGACAAAGGCCGCGCCATCCGCCGCTATCGAGACGTGCTCCTTGTACAGGAAGCCGAGGTCCAACGCTCGCCCAAAGCAGTGCCACATCAGGCATAGAAGAGCTGCGTCTTGGTAGTCGTTAGCACAGCTTCCATTTGCATAAAGGAACTCAATCAAACCGCAGAGATTCTCTTTTCTGCACGCGGTTGCCTTGTTGACATGGCCTCCCTCTGTTCTCTTTTGGCAATGGCGTTCTAGGGGTTTTCCCTTTAGCATGAGCTCACTTTCGGCACAGGCACCCGCATCGAATGCGCATTCAATAGCCACAGCTTAATATTCCGATAGTACGACATCACAGAGTACTTAGAAAGAGGCTTGCCATGGTTCCCTACATTGTACGCAAGATGCAAACCAAACCTGTCCATCATAGTCGCCAGGCGCGTGTCCGACGGATCGCTCCGGATGCTCGCGTGGACATAGTCCTCGCTCCGATCCTGCTCTCGCAAGAAGCGAGAGAAATCGCTCATAGTCGTGGCGCTCGTCTTTTGCGTGTTTGCAGGAGCAAGTGATTCCAGACTCATGGTTGAGTTGTGACGAAACATGAGCGAGCCACGTCAAAGCAGGCAAGCGCAAGCTAGTCATTCAGGAGATCCATGTGTACCACACTGTATTGGTCGGTAGTCCTAGTTGTCGGAACGGTTAGTATATTTGTACAGTTCCGCAATGACTTGTATACAGTATTCACATATACATATTTTTAATTCCATTCCGATAAAATTCGTGTCGGAATCGCCCGAACAAGAACATGCTGTGTGATCGGCTAAAAATAATAATTTCTCGCCAACGATTGGTTACAAGGGGCACCGCATTTATTCAGTTGTCCAAATGATTAGGGCGTGGTTACTACAAAATTTACTTGGAAATTTAAAAAATCAATCCAGGTGAGTGCTCTGTGATTGGCTCATTTCGGAGCGATCACAACAACACAACGGGATTGATTAACATTTATTTTATGTAGGTGAATCACCTGGATAAATCAAAACCACTGGATATTCGCCATTTTCAAAAGAGCTGAGCAGCTTGGCGTCGATCTCGCTCGTTTGGCTCGAGAGACACCGAGACAGGTGAGCGTGTGCTCGTTCGTGCATGGCGGTTGGTGCATGCGCGCTTTCGACTGTTGGGTTCACATTCATACTCACTGTCTCACGTGCTGATTTGTGAGCAGTTTCAATGAATACGGTGGATGTTTACAAGACAATGCCGTGCCTGCAGCCCAGGGAAGCTCTGGAATAAGGTGGGTAGGTTCTATTAACTTTCCCTTTACCGAATAACCGATGCCAAAAGCCACTCATTCTTATAAGCCATGCTGTCATTGTCAGAAAGGGCTGCGCTGCACGGTGGTGCAAGCGGGCTCGGTTGTGGTTAGCGCCCGTCGTCGCTATGTCTTCCTCGCAGCTGAGGCCGTCAGGGCATGCAGCACGAACATTATTTTGAGGTCGCTGGCACTCTTGGCGCACTGCTGCAAACAGCGCTGCTGAACTCGTCTGGCAGTTCGTTGCTGTCGTCTGATGTTACTGCTGAACCCGTTTGGCAGCATGTTGCTGTCGCCTGCAATCGGACAACCTACTCGTCGAGTGTGTAGTACCGTCCTCACCCCGGCCTACCCTCCTCACCACTCCCTTTTCCCCTCTCAACACGACTACAACCACGTGCAGTAGTCGCTGTCACGTAGCTGTGCGTGCGAGGGGCGATGTGTCGGTTGCGGGTTTCTCCGTGCGGCCGTGGACTTAGCTAGCGAGTGTCGCTGTCACTACCGCCCATGCAACGCATTAAAGCGCGAGGAGGGTCGGTCGCAAGCAACTGCAGCGCGTTACAGGTCACCCGGTCTCGAGCAACCAGGGCGGTGTGTCGTGTCACTAATGAATAGCGCTATAGCCAAAGTGATTATCGTATTGTATGGCTACAACAGCGATGAGTGGATGTGGGCGAAATATATTAAAGCCCACGTGATGGACGCGTAAATCAATTCTGGAAGGTGGTCTAAATGCGTGGTGGTTTCAACATGAGTTTTTGGTTAAGTCATTTGGGCTGAAGCCCTTGAGTCCGCAGTCTAAATTCTAATCAATCAACGACCATCATATGTAGACGATTCGGTGGTGGTAGATTACGTCACCCTTCGATACAAGGGCATTAATGTGGTGAAAGGGAAATATAAATCGAATATAACCGGATGTCGGCCGAGGACAGGCATTTCTCTACAAGGTCGGATATCGTCTTCTCTTCCAAAACGAGCAACACCCTGCCAACAAATGTATCTTATATGACTGATCATTAGGAGAAAATAGAATTGTGACCTGAATGTTACTCGTCAAAAATAAGTTTGGGTTGATGTGTTCCGAGGACAGACATGTATCCATCCTGACCTCTACGAGACACAAATTTATTTTGGTTTTCCCTAAAATCGAGAAAAACACCAAAAATCAACTTTTTACACCCAGTCTCTGAGTCAACAAGGCCAAATACTATCAAACCCCCAAACCAAACTTCGTCAAAATGAACCTAAGCGTACCCAAACTTTGTGTGTGGATGCACAAGTGCAACACACGAGCAACCGTGCTGTTTGCAACCTCTAGCACGGCGTCTGCTTGACGATATTCAGTTTTATCCGAAAATGTTAAAAAGTGATCTCGTTTAAAATACGTGTTTTTGACCGCCTCATGTGTGGCCATTGTAAGCGGTTAACACAACTGGCAATGCCAATCACGCCTGTGATGCTGACGGTAACAGATGAGGTGAGTTACACTCTCGAAGCCGGTTGATGTCATGCGTCAGACGTTTCGTGAACGACCTCTTTTGTATCGTCACAATATAATTCAGACAATAGATTAATTTGTCTGAGTGAAAAGTCCAATAATACAGTATATTTAGACAATACAACGTAAAAGAGACAATATCCTTGCATTGTATCAATTCGGATCGTTCGAATCTGAGTTTGGTCGTCAATCGCAAATTATAAATTCCAAAAACGATGACCACCTCCAGCTGAAATCGTCGAGACACTTTTGTGGCTGGCGGATAACATGGGGGTACTTATCCAATGGGAGTCACACCTACATTATCTTGATCGCAAGATATAGGGCTACCTGAACATTTACTTTGGCAGTCGTGAAGCCTCGTCGTGTTGATGTTAGTTTTTCATATTTCTGCATTTTACTCAAAATTCGGCCTGGTTGACTCAGCGATGGGTGTTAATTATGCTGTGGTCGCCCGAAGGTTAGCCGAATAATCAAATGTCGGAAAATAAGTTCAGGATCGCTAGACAATCTCAGATTCCGGTAAAGCTCTGCAAAAATTCCAGAGAATAGCGATTATCGCAGCGTGCGCTGTTGCGATCGCTGCATGCCATGGTGCTGCTGTCGCCGGCCAGCGCCGCGAGAAGACCCACTTTCTAACAGTGACGCACCTGCGGTTCGAGCAGCAGTTGGAGGAATTGCGCTAGTGCAGTAATTGCCACCACTCTAACTCAGGTGGTGTTGACGCAATACTTGTTAGTGGCGGTGATGCGTGTTGGATGTCTCTCTCGACACGATGTCAGGTGCGTTGTAGTTTGCAGACCACCTCACTTGATTTGATAGTGTCGGCAACCGACACTACAATGTGACGGGAGGGAGAGCTGTTGGTGGCGAGGCTCGTGCTGAGTGGTTTTCCCAGAAAGATGTTTATCAGGAAAGCTGGCAGCTATAAATTAGATCGCTTCACAAAGGGTGTATGATTGTGATGTGGACGAGTCTCCTGACGTAAATAAAAGGGATGGTTTGTTGTATTTTGGTAAATTTCAGTAAATATAACACTTCGATTTTGTGGCAACCGATATTTCCTATTCAATTGAATGTATTGCTCCTTTGTCACCAAGTGAATTTTGTACTGTATTTCTCGCGATAATGGAGACCCTTCGGATTCAGTTGTGATGTCCAATAATCATGGGATTTTTTACTCCTAAGATATCATATACTGCTTGAAGAGTTTTATCAAAATGTTGAATTCGTTTACACCACCATGCCAAATTACATAATCAGCGAAAATACATTTTGCTACAAAGCGTTTACATATTGTTTCACATAGGAAAATTTCAATAAAGAGACACGATTGGCGGTCCTCATTATCGCGGGAAATACAGTAGAATCCGTGCTCTTAGCTTACCGGTATTCTACGATACGGTACTTGTTTTGGTTGTACCAAAATAATAAAATCCCGGTAATGTGAGCTGGTCAGGGGTTGAATACCGGTATCAGCTTTCAATATATATTGTCAAAGTAAACTTGCCATTCTGTTGATTTTTGGAAATCATAACTAAATCCGAAGGGACCTCATTAATACAGAACAGAACACTTGCCATTCCCAGTTTCGCAACCTGCTGTGCTTGTGGAGGAGCGGTTCGCACCACGATCACGATGAAGTCGACCTCATCCATAGCTGGCAATGCACCAGCAGCTCCGTCAAAGGCGCAGGTATTCGAGCTGCGAGTCGCGACGCCAGCGGACGCTGCCGACCTCGGCGCGCTTGCGAGTCGCACGTTCGCCGACACGTTTGGGCACTTGTATCCACCAGCAGCGCTCGAAGAGCGCCTCGTGTCCTTGTACTCACCAGAGTCAATGCGGAGCGACCTCGAGCGCGTGGACAAGTACACGGTGTTGATGTTCCCAGTTAGCGACAATAGCGAGACCACGCACCAGGTGCAAGTGCGGGTGCCGTGCGGCTTCGCGACGCTGCACTTCGGCAGTGTGCGATTGGGCGAAGAACTCGCTACGCTTGCTGCGAGTTCGCTCGAGATCCAGCGCGTGTACGTGGACAGCGCGTTCCATGGCTGCGGCGCTGCGCAGGAGCTTATGCGCCACGTGCTCGAGGTTGTGGCGCACATGCAGCACACACGCGTGTGGCTCATCGTGCACGAGCACAACGTAAGGGCCCAGCGGTTCTACCGCAAGCTCGGCTTCCACGAGGTTGGCGCACAGCCGTCGCTGCTCGCGTTCACGAAGGACCGCGACCTGGTCTTCGAGCTGCAACACCAGCATGAGTCTTAGAACGAGAGGACCGAGTGTACGCTGAGATAGATTGTTCAGGCGCTCACATGCGAACGGTCTCGAGGCTCACGCGA
>JAASFJ010000429.1:0-22920 GCA_023333755.1 Globisporangium uncinulatum
AGTGACCTCACTCAAACAGCAACAGCGCCAAAGGCCCAGGAGCCCTTTGCCGGATTCGGCCATCCCCCGAGCCACACTTAAGTAGCTTGGTGACAACGCCAAACGACGCACCATGCTGGGGTAAATAGAGACACTCATTCGCATTCATGCGGCTCTCGCCGGATGTCCTCTCATTCGGGTTTCCCCGTCGAATGATATTCGGTGAGGCCTGTTCAGTCCAACGCACACCACGCACTCTGCAGGAGCTAAGCACATGACATACTAATCCGTTCAAAGGGCACTCCCATGCCAATGGCGCATTCGGTCAATCGAACCATGCCGGATTCGGTCAACCCACACAAGTCATTCACTAAGGCCTTGTTTGGCGACACAAGGGAACGTCACACGGCGGCTGTCGGTTACCACCGCTCAGCAAAGCGCTATGGATGTTTCACCACGCCTCGTCACGGCCGCAGTCTCTCTTTGGAGTCACAGCGACCGCCGACCCTTAATCGACCAAGCACGCTATGGATAGTCACACCACGTCGATCACCTTTCGGTTGCTTCTAGGCCGCTTCATTCAGTCAATTGGGGAACAGGTTACAGTCTTTAAAGTCTTAGAAAAAGTAACCACACGCTCTTAACGCTCAAAACGGGTACCTTCTTGCCCCTGAGACCTCTTATCGATATGCGAGCGAATCGCACTCGTGCGCTTGCCTCGGGCAGCATCGTCATGACGCTTAGCAACCACGTTCATCACCGAACACGCACACACTCCATCAAAAGTCTCCTAGGAGAACATTCGACCAAGCACATTCAGTAAAAGCATAGTCACTAGACATCACACGACACTCACGAACGACCAATCGGTCAAGTAGACACACGCGCACACAACCACTCGCACTTACTCGCATACGCGGGCAAACACAAGTAATCATACTCGCATCCATCCAAATGGCAAACCAGACCGCAGACACTCGAATACTCTTCACTTACACAACGGCTCTCACGTCCCGTAACACCGACACGGTCCGTCAGTCAACACCATCACGCGCCCCCGCACCTTGACGTTGTCTTGGTCCGTGGGGGCTTTAGTGTCTGCACTGAGACTGGGGGCAGCGTTGCACTTGGTGGCTTGGTGGGGAATTGGAAAGTGAGATTGTTGGTTAAGGTGTAAACATGCAAACACACAAAAGCTAAGTCAAATCGTTCTCGGTCGGTGTGGTTCGCTTGAGGGCACGTGTGCTTGCATTGCGCTTCTTGAGTCTCTGTGCATGCCCATCTTGATTTGCGATCCGTGGCCGTCATCATCTTTGCTGGCTTTTTCTCCGATCGTTAACGTGTTGTTGCTGGCTCGACGACAGATGCTCTTCACCGAACGCTGATGCTGGAACATGTTCCAGCGAGGGTCGATTGCTGAGCCGACACCACCGAGTACGTTCACCGAAAGTCGAGTCAGCTCCGCCAATCGTCTAGAGGGGTCCATTGAGTAGTCGAACTGGTCCACCGAGTAGTCGAACTGGTCCACCGAGTAGCCGAACTGGTCCACCGAATCTTGAGCCAGGTTCATCAAGCATCGAGTCAGGCTTATCGAGCATCGAGTCAGGTTCGTCGAACGTCGAATTAAGCTCAAAGACCGCTGTTCGCTGATTCCCTTTCGATGAGGGACTTCACCGGAAGGGGTTCACTGGAACGGGTTTGACCGAGTAGCTTCACTGGATGAAGTTCACCGGAAACGTTCGACCAATTAGCTTCACCGGACGAGGTTCACTGGAAAGGTTCGACCGAGTAGCTTCATCGGTCAGGAATGACTGGATCCTGGTTCACCGAAAACTCGTTGCCGATTGCGTCACTAAGGTTGACGCAGGTGCGTCACCGGTGCGACTTGGTCTTCTTGCGACAGTTCTTGACCCACTTGCATCAGTTTGGTCGAAGTCTGGCCCCATCTCGTCACTTGAGTTTCTTCAACTTTTTCGCTGGAGCTGACTATGCCACATAGATATGCTGTGCAAACGTGTAGTTATGCTGTAATCGCGATACGCGACGTTGCGACGCACCCTTCCAATCCAGTAAAAAGTGACCGAGACAAAGTTCACACACCTGACAGGATACAAATTCCTATATAAAACATCATCGCATTTGAGAGTGTTTGTGTCGTTTGCTCCGCCAGCGCTCATTCCTAAAGTTATTGGAGAGGAAAGCCGCTTCCTGTCATCGAGCGCGTGCAATGACTAAGCGAGGCCGGCATCGGCGTTCGCGCTATGGCCCGCCGCCTAAATCGCTAAACCGACGCAGTGCGTCGTGTGTTTCGTGGCGCCTCTGTTGCTCACCCCACACGTCGCCCATCAGTGCTGTTGTAGCGTGCGCTCCGGCAACTCGTCCGTACCGGCGCCGGTGGCGAGCACTCTGGCCGCGATCTCAAGCAGCAGCTGCCGCTTTCGTGTTCGGTTCGCAAGATATGCACGGCGCTTCCTAGTGTGGATTGGCTTGACTATCTCAAGAAGCAAAACACTCTGCAGCTCTCCGACACGCAAAAAGCAGCACGTCGGCAAGGGCCACAAGACATCGTCGTCCAGTCATCTTCATGGGAACGCATCATCTTTTCAGATGAAAGGAAGTGGAATTTTGATGACCCTGACGGCTACAATAATACTGGATCGACCTGAGGCGGGAGATGAGCAGCACCAACCGCCACCAGATGGGAAATGGAAGTGTCATGGTTTGGGGTGGAATGAGTGCGAGGTAAAACTGAACTCGTGTACTTGCTGGCAAGCACACACCGGAGCACTATGTACACACGGTATCAGAGTACATGTTGCCTTACACCCACCGCCACTAAGGCGATAAGTATTTGTTGCAACAAGACAATGCCTCTAATCGCACGTCGAAGCGCGTGGTTGAGTTCTTTGAGGAGGAGAGCGTGTCACCCTCCCGTGGCCAGCTTGCTCACCGGACCTCAATCCAATCAAACATTTGTGGTTGATCATGTCCATGCACATCTAGAAGAACGGAAAGCAGTTCAACTCCGTCGCAGAGCTGGACACCGCGTTGCTCGCCGCCTGGGATCCTATTCCGCTCAACACTATCAAGAAAGTGGTCAACCGGATACCTGCTCACTGCATCGAACTGATAAAAAGAATGGAGGGAAGACGCACTATTAGACGCGATAAACATTTCTATCCCATCACCAATATAGAAATATGTATGCTGTCAAGTGTGCGTAAATTTTGTCTCAGTCACTTTTCACTGGATTAGCAACAGCGCGTCGCCAACGTCGCGCACCTCGCTCGTAGCACAACCACTCGCTTTCCTGCATGAAGACGCACATCATATCTATCTCGCAGCTTCGAACTCGTTGTGAAAGCAAGGTTATGCTACTTTTTATGGTGTGCGTTTGACTTTGTCTCGGGATATACGAGGATACAGAGGCGTCAACGTCAACTTGTGCTACAAGTACGTACTAAAGTACGTGCACCATGCTTGTTCTTACTAGGGAATGTTCGTATCTTCCTAGCTCTATCCAACATGTTGCACAGATCCGCGATCGCACAAGCTTAAAGTCTTGTGGTGACGCTGAACTCCATCTACGACGACTTGCTTGGCGCGTGTCCTGGTCCCGGATCGTTTATCCTCTTTAACAGCTAACTTCCGAACCCTAACCCGACCGAAACCCTAAAATGAGATACATCCTGACCCTATACCAAACCCTAAAAACGGTACAAAAACGAAATCCAGCCCTGCGGGCTGGGGTAGATTTAGGCAAAACTCTAAACCTAAATGTACCCCAAAGTTCCGACCACGGTACTACAGGTTACGTTCGGAAGAAAATGTACAAATTTCAAGTCACTCGAATAGTAGACGTGGTCGGAAGAAACCCTGTTGATCCTCAAAACAACAAACTGCTAAACCGCAGTAACTTTTCACTGAAATTTTTTCAGAATCGCACTAAAGTGTCGGTTGCGCTAACAATCCCAATCAAAGTTCAAGTCGCAAAAAATATTTTTGACGAGCTCAATCAATGTGGGGCTCCGCTGCTTCCACCGCCTCGCTTGGTCGTGCCGCCCGCCACAGAGGCGCGCGAGCCGTGACCACGAGCACGCGCGTTGCGGGCATAGGTAATAACGTCTTCGCCGAGATTTCACAGCTCGCAGCGCGCCACGGAGCCGTGAACCTCGGTCAGGGCTTCCCGAGCTTCCACACGCCCGAGTGCGTCGTCTTGGTCTGTTTGGTTGCCGGGCTCGTGTGCTTCCATTCCATGTCTGACCACCAACTGTGTGGGCACTTGTCGCGCAGCTTTGTGAAGCAGGCGGCGATCGACGCGATCCATGCGAACCATAACCAGTACACGCGACCGGGCGGGCAGCTCGACTACGTGCGCGTGCTCGCAGACATGTACACGCCACTGCTGGAGCGCGAGCTCGACCCGATGACGAACATCGTGACGTTCAACGGCGCGCAGGAAGGCATCGCGTCCATCCTCGCCGCGCTGCTCGAGCCGGTGCGTGCGTGCTGGTGGATTGCGTAAGCTGCTGCGTGCGTGGAGAGTGACGAACGGACTGTGGGACTCGGGACTCGTTGTGTGGTTCAGGGCGACGAGGTGGTGACGTTTGAGCCGTACTTTGACGCGTACAAGACCGTGTCGACACTGCTCGGGCTCCAGACGGCCGGGGTGCCGCTCGAGCTGACGCCAGTGAAGCAGGCCGCGTTCGCTGCGCCGGCCAGTGGTATCACCACCCCGACCGCCTTCTCGTCTGCGGACTTCCGCGTCGACATCGATAAGCTCGAGCGCGCAATCACGCCGGCGACCAAGATGCTCGTGCTCAACACGCCGCACAACCCGACAGGCAAAGTGTTTGCTAAGGCCGAGCTCGAGCAGATCGCCCAGGTGCTCGCGCGCCACCCGCACGTCCTCGTGCTTGCGGACGAAGTGTACGAGTTCATGGCCTTCGACGGCCTGCCCCACGAGCGGTTCGCTGCGCTCCCTGGCATGTTTGACCGCACGATCTCGCTCTTTAGCGCTGGCAAGACGTTTTCGTGCACCGGCTGGCGCGTGGGCTACGCAGTTGCGCCGGCGCACCTCACGACCGCGATCACGAAGGCCCACAGCACTGTGCCGTTCTGCGGCACGACGCCGTTCGAAGTCGCGATGGCGTCTTGTTTCACGCAAGTGCGGACGAACGGGTACCTGGACGAGCTCAAGGCGACGCTCGAGGTGCGTGCGGCGTGGGTGCCTGTGGGGCTTACAACCTGGATGGGATATACTGGATGCTCACATACTCACATACTCACAGGCCAAGCGCGACCGGCTCGTCGGCGCTCTGAGCGCTGCCAACTGGCGTCCAATTGTGCCCGAGGGGGGCTACTTTGTCTGCTGCAACGTGGCGCACCTCCCGGTCTTCAACGAGTTCGCGAGCATCGCGGTCACGCCGGAGCTTCCCAAGACCGTGCGTGCTCTATCTCTGGGTGTGTATGGGGACCCTGGCTCAGCGTGTGTTGTGTTGTGACCGACTCGACTGTGTCGTCGATACTGTGTGTGGGGGTGGTGTCGTCTCCCCTCGCTTGGGCTGTGCAGGAGTACCCGGACTACCAGTTCGCGTACAAGCTCTGCAAGGAGCACAAACTCGCGGTCATCCCAACGTCGCCATTCTTCACGCGGCCAGAGCACATGCTCGGCCCAGGCGTCGTGCGCCTCGCGTTCTGCAAGGACGACAAGACGCTCGACGACGCCATCCGCGTCATCGAGTCTGTCGCGGCGTGAGAAGGAGCGACTGAGCGACCGAGTAGTGACTCGCGGGCTGTGCGTGAGTTCTCCCTCACGCAGTCGACTGTCGGCTAGCAGGCAGCGCCGAGCACACGTGCTCTTGAATCTGCTTTGCTTGCGTCTCGGAGAGCCACGGCAGCATGCGCTTCCAGTGCATCGGGTTGAACTTCTTTACTGGCATCTGCGCGACCGCAAAGTTCTGGAACCGAAAGCTCAGCGACAGCGCGCTTCCGAGTGACAGAAGCGGGATCGACCGGTAGTACGCGAGCCGCAGCAGGAACTTGTCGTCGAGGCCGTCGCTAGCTGACGTGCTGCCAGCGGCTGTAGCTGTGGGTGGCAGCAGACTGAAGCCTGCCTCTCTCTCTTGTCTGGAAACGACGCGAGTCACAATGTCCCCCATACACCCACACGCACACCCACAGACCTGTCAGCCGTCTTCACAGTCGCCATCCGCATTACTTCAACGCGAGGGCGAGAGAAAGAGTTGAACGCACCTAGCGGCATCGAACAAGTGCTGGGAGAGCTGCTCCGTGCTCGCGCGGACCACGACATCGACTGTCGGGAGGCTGGGCCCGAGCCGCTGCCACGCCAGGCTCTGGGTGAGCGCAAGCGCGCGGGAGGCGTCGCCGCTTGTGTGAACAACGAGCACAACGCGCTTAAAGACGTTGACGCACGCGTGCAACCGTGGAAGCGCCGCGAGAAACTCACTTTCGTTCCTCAGCAGCGCTGCTGAGAGCTGTGTGGGAGTGGCCACGACGACTGCGAGGCGGGCGCTCACGAGCGCGTCAGCTTCCAACAAGTCCTCAATCTCCACGGCAGCGTCGGGCGGACGACCCGCGAGCAGCGCTCGACACACTGCAGTCTGCACAAATGACGAGCAGATGTGGATGAGAATTTGAGGCGGTGGTCGGCAGCTTCGCGACAGGGGCGACTGGCACTGTTGCGGCGGGGCCTGGGGTTGCTGGAAGTGCGGAGTCACGGGCCGCTTGGCGGGGTCCATCGTGAGATCGATCGTTCTTGCCTCGGAGATCGACTCGTGCGACAGCGCTGGGAAGAGGCTGAACGATGGTGCTTCCGGCACCGCGTTCCCTTGTGAAAACTCGACACTGAGCGCCGCGTTGGGCGGTGGAGCACTCTCGCTGGGACGTGTCGACGTCAGTCGTGCTGATACTGGTGTCATACGCTGTGGCGGAGCCTGCGTCAATCTGCGCTGGCGCTCGCGGAGTTTCTCGAGCGCCTTCAGGCGGTTCGCCTCGATGCGTTCCTGCAGCGTGCGGTCGTCATCCAACGCAGACGGCAACTTCGTCAATCCATCCTCGAGCTCGCGCGGCCGGGTCGGTGACCGCAACAGCACCACCGACTCTGTCGGTGGCAGAGCCGTTCGCTTCAAGCTGGCAGAGGCAGTTAAACTGGTCGGTAAGAGACTGAACGGGGGCGGCTCGGGGACGTCGAGCTCGAAGTCGTCCTCATCCGCAGCAGCAGCCCGAGTCTCTGAAACCGCGCGCTTGGCGCTGTTGAGCGGATGCGGTGGGATCGAGCTGGCGACCATCCCGGTTCGGTGGTGCGTTCGCCGACCGGGTTCCGGCGTGACGAAGCTCTCGGACGGTGACAGCAGCGAGATTGGTGACTGATGCCCTCCCATCCCGACAGACTTGACCGACGGGGGCGAGACAAGCGATGCGGCTGAGAACGCGGGCGACGGTGCGTTTCGAAGCTCCTGCAAGCACGCATTGATAATCCCGTTCTGCGGCAGTGCACGGAAGTCGCGCCGTCCACGGCGAGCGAATGCAGGCGTGTCCAGCTGTGACTCGAGCAGCGACTTGGCGTAGATCGCGCGCATGTCGCCGAGCGACTCGCGCTTGCGCTTCTTCTGCTTGCTGCTGTCGTTCTGGCGCGCCGATTCGGGCGACGACTGCGAGTAGAGCAGCTGCGACGAGTCGTTGATGAACGAGTCGTCGTGCGCGCTCGCGTCGTCGTCGTCGTCCATGTCGTCGTACTCGTCACCGTCATCGTCGCCGTGCACTTCGACGTCGTCTTCGATGAACAGGCGCGCCATCGCAGCCGCGTGCTTCAGCTTGCCTTCACTGTAGTGCTGCGAGCGCTTGATGTGCTTCCCCCACGACAGCCGCTTACTGCTAGACCGTTCTCCTGGCGTCGCTGTCGTTGGTGCTCCTCTCCCAGGGCTCTGCGACCGCTGCGATGCGTCGTACTTGCGCTTCAGCCGACGAAACTTGCGAAACTTCTTGGCCGAGTCGTGGTCCTCTGGCGAAAAGAGCAACGCGGACGGCGACGCAGTGTTCGGAGCCGACGGCTTCGCTGGCGTCGGCTGCTCTTGTCGCGGCTGTGATGTCGAGAGACCGGTTGCGCCTCCGTGTGGAGTCTGTCGTCGTCGGCCGTGGAGCGGACAGTACGCCAAGAAGAGCGTGTCGCCGCCGTCCTCTTGCTCCTCCTGCACGAGTGAGTAGTGCGCGAACGCTGCGCAGCTGACGTGGAACGCCACCAGGCAACGCTTGTACGCGCACTGGATGACGCCGCAACCGTTCCGCGAGTGGCACAGCGAGCACGCGAGCGTATTGCGGTCCGGGTCGAGGTTCGCGAGCGATCCGAGCGACAGCACGTCGCAGTCCTGGTCCAACCGCAGCTCCGGCAGCCACATGAAGCACTGCACGTGAGCCCAACGCCCGCACTGCGTCGGCTTCATCGCGCCGCCTCGTAACGGACACAACGCGCAGGTCAGTCGGCTCGGCGGCTTGAACGACGCGCCACTCACACTCGCTCGGTTCGTTCGCTGCGTCGTCGCGCAGCTGTCGCAGTACCAGCTCCCGGTCGGCAGCGACGCGATGCCGTAGCAGAACTGGTGCACGCTGAGCTCGCACCCGTCGCAGTACACGATCGGGTCGTCCTCGTACGACTCCACTTCCATGCACACGGAGCAGCAGTCTGTCTGCGTCGTCGCCAGCCTCGCTGTAGCCTCGACCGCGCCACTTCTCTGCAAAGCTGGTGCCACGACAGGGACGGCATTCACTGTCACCTGTCGCTTCCCTGACGCTGGTGCAGATGCGACTGGGGGCGGGAGCACCACCTCCACATCGTCGTCAAAGTCGTCGACATCCACAACGAGTGACTTGTTCGGTGGCAACTGGCGACGCGGCGGCGCAGGAGCAGCACGCACAGTCGGAGGAACCACTTCCATGACCGTGAAGCCCTGGCTCGGAGCAGCGTGCACTGGACTCGCTGGCAACGGTGCAGGAGGCGCCACTTCCGCGCTCTCCGCGTAGTGGATAGTCTTCTTCAGCGCCAGCGACCGCCTCGGCTTGCTGGAGTTGACACCCATCTTCTCGGACACGCTCGGCTCGGGCTCTTCGACCATCACTACGTCTTCATTCGCTCCACGCTCAGCTCCGGTTTCTCCTTCGCCAGCACCAGCAGTCGACAGTAGTGTGAACACCGGTTCATCTTCCAGCGGTAGCTCCGGGGACGGCGGCGCTAGCACTGGAGGAAGAAGTCTGTCAAGCGACGGCGCCTCTGGGACACAGTTCTCTGTCGAGCCGAACCGCTTCTGTCCGAGCTCCTCTCTCACGACCGCGGTCTCAAAGTCCAGTCTCCGGGTGATCCGCGGGAAGCTCGGAAGTGCTTGCGGCGCTTTCGTCGGTTGACTCCCCGTCGCTGTGCTCTGGGAGTGGCGCACCGCCTCCGGCTCTGGCGAACACATGGCGTCCGACGCTGCAGCGGCTTCCGCTTCCGCCACCAGCTCCCGCAGCCGCTCGAGCAACAGCTCGCCGCGCTCAAACTCGCTCGCGCCATCACTCGCGACAGCGTCTTTGGCTGCGGCGTGGTGATGGTCGCCGTCGCTCCGCTTCCCTCTCTCCCGTTTGCTGCTCGTCTTCGCTGGAGGCGACGACAGCGCTGTTTTTGTCTTAGAGCCCGGAGATCGCGCCGACACTGCCGTTGCCTCTGGTCGACTCTGTACTGGCCGAGGCGTCGTCTTCTTTACAGTCACTGGAGCTGCAACTGCTGGCGACAGTGGGGCCGACGCCAACACCGGCGCTCGAGACGCTATTATCAATGTGCGAACTGGTGATGCATGTGCAGCCGGTTGCTGGCACTCGCCCGCCTCTCGCGCTGACGCCTCCTTCTCTACATCCACAGGCGACACACTGTCGTTCCATTCCGGGCTGAAGTGGACACCTTGTGTGACGAACGAGGCGTCGAGTGTGCGATCTCCATCCTCCGCGACTGAGAACGGGAAGCCGTCACCGGTGTAGCGACTCGGGTCGTTCGTGTGCGAATCGCTCGTCGGACCTTGTCGGCCGTTCGCTCGGATCCTTGACGATGGCCGCTTGTCAGATGCCTGGCTCACGCTCTCGCTCTCGCTCTCGCTCTCGCTCCTGCTCCTGGGCTCGACCACCACTTCGTCACTCTCGTCTTCGACGCCGTGGATGCGCCGCACGAGCGAACGCAGTGCTAGGGACCGCGTCGAGTGGCCCACGAGGAACGTATCCGACTCGTGCCGCTCCTTCCCGCACACAGTCACCTGCACAGCTCGCAGGAGCGACTGCGGCCGCACAAGCACAGGGACGATCGGATGACGCAGCCGCGAGCGCCAGTCTACTGAAATGTACCGCGCGTTCCCAATCGCTTTCTCAATGTCGTTGAGCTGCCACCGCCGCCGCACGCTCTCGTCACCGAGCGTCTCGGATGCACGCTGGCGAGCGCTTCCTGTTACACGTGGCTGTCGCTGCTTCCCGCCGACCTGCGACGCGTGGAACTCTGGAATCGTCATTTCGAGCTTGCTCAGCACTGGCTGGAGCCCAAGCGGGATCATGCGTGGGCACTTGGCGTACTGGAACTTGCTCTTGAACGTTGTCATCGCACGGCTCACTGTCTTGGCCGACGCGACACTGCGTGCGAGCTTCTTCTCTTCGTCGCCTTCAGTCACAAGAATGATGACGCGGCCAACACGCTTGCGGCCCGTGCGGCCCATGCGCTGGATCATCCGCACGGGCGACGTGAGCGCGTCGAACGACACGATCAGATCGACTTCGCCAATGTCGAGGCCTTCTTCCGCAATGCACGTCGCGACGAGGACGTTGAATGCGCCGTCGCGGAACTTGCGCACGATCTCCTGCTGCTGCTTCTGCGATTGGCCTTTGCTCTCCTTGGCTTTCCCTGACGCGCCTTGTCCGACAAACGCTTGCACCTTGAGCAACGGCGCGAGTGGCTCGAGGAGGCCGACAATCTCCGTCACACTTGTCCGGTACTGCGTGAACACGATCGCACGCGTACTCGACTGCCCGGTCGCATGGCGCGTAAAGTGCTCGTGGAGCACTTCGCGGAGCTTCAATAGCTTCGGGTGGCTGATCGAGGCCGCCGACGACGCTCTCCCACTCGCTCCAGCTGGGTGCGTGTCCATACCGAGCGCACTGAGCGCGAGCACGAGCGTGTGGAACTCGGTCGACTGCATCATCTCTTTCTTCGACCACGACAGGCGCGCGCCAGACTCGCGCTCTTCAATCCAGCCGTTCACGTACTCGTGGAAGCTGCTGATACCGTGCACGGTGAGCAGCTCCTTGGCGTGCAGCAAGCTCACGAGCAGCGCCAAGTCGCTCTCAGCTGCGCGGTTCGCTTGGTACGTGGGGCTCTGCCGGAAGCGCTCGCGCATCTGGAGCACGTACCAGCGCGAGAGCTTCTCCGGGTCCCGGTGCTGGAGAATGTTCCCCGTCACGAGGCGGTTCGTGACGCGGTCAAAGACCCGGAGGAAGACCGCCTTGACGTCCGTGATCTGCGCCGACAGCGTGCACTTGATCACCTCTTCTTGCCGCGCGTGTGTGTACTTCTTCACGTCGCTGTCGTCTGCGGACCGGCTCTCAATGTGCGAGATGCGGAGGTTCCGGATCACGTCTTGGATGATCTCAAACTTCGCCCCGGGCGTGGCTGAGAGCGCAAGGACGCGAAAGAACGGCGTCCGGCTCGTGACTTCGTGGATCACGCCACAGTACGCGTAGTTGCCAGTCGCTCGGTGCGCTTCGTCGACCACGAGGCACACAAACCGCTCGGCTTCGCACACGCCGTGGCGGAGGTCGTTCTGCATGCTCTGCGGCGTGCAAAAGAACACGCGCTTGTCGCGCCAGAGCAGCTTCCGGGTCGCCGGCGGGACATTGCCTTGGAGCTCGGCAGTGTCCGCGAGTGGGATGCCCATGATCTCGTGGCACGCTTGGATCTGCTGCGCAACGAGCGGCTTCGTGGGCGCCATGAACACAATCTTCCCGAGCGGGAACCACCGGTAGAAGTTGTACATGACCACCGACGCAATCAGCGTCTTGCCGAGCCCGGTTGGGAGCGACACAAGCGTGTTGTGGTACAGCGCTTTCTCGGCGATCGCGAGCTGGTACTCGCGGATCGGGTAGTTCGTGGGGTAGACAAACTGGTGCGCGGCTTCGAGGTCGATCGCTGGGAACGATGTACGGCTGAGCACGTCGAGGTACCGCGTCTTGGCCTGTGGATCTTCGCCGGAACGGCGCTGCTGAGCGGCGTACGCGATGGGCCACGCGTGCGCATTAAACGCGTCTGGGTCGGGGTCGTCGTCCACTTCGACAGCGTCATTGGCTGTTGTTGCATTCGCAGTCGCACTCTTAGGAGTTGGTGGTGGGTGGGTGGGAAAGTACGGCGACACTCGTGGTGTGGCGGTCGAGGCTGAGGACGCGACAGGCGGGCGGTGGAGTTCCGGGGACGACGCCGGCGACGGGCGCCATGACTGCTGCTGGCGACGGGAAGCCGGCGCTGTATGCTGCTGCTGTTGGGAGTGCCAGAACGCGTCTGGCGGCGGCGCCGGCACGGGCTGTGTGCCACTCGCCGGCGGTCGCGGCTGCCCGAACGGGAGCGTCGCTTGCACCGTTTTCTTGGCTGCTACGGGTGCGATTGGATGTGGCGGCGGTGTGGGAACAGCATTAGCAGTCGTATTCGCAGTGGTCGCCGCTCGCGGGTCGAACGTTTGGCCTCGTGGTGTCCCGCACACACTACAAGTTCCACGCGTCGATGCATTCAGCAGCGTACAGGACTTGCACGCCCACTGCTGTTGGTTTGAAAACTGCAGTTGGACATCGTGGTGATGGTGCTGCTGCGCGGCTTGACGTTGCGCCGCCGCCTGCAGGTGCAGCGCCTCGAGGTCGTCGATCTCCGCGAGCAGCTCGTCGTCCCAGTCGTCTTCCATGCCTCACAACATATTATTGCAGTTTGAGTTGTGCTATTCACACGTCGTGACGCATTACCGATTTCAACGAATCACACGCGTTCCCACGAAATAATACTGTGGATTTGCAGCCAATCCCGCCTCGCTCGTACTTTATCAAGCCAAAACGATACCCATTTCGAAACCAGCGCCAGCACACAGACATGATCGAAGCGGGCGGTGCCGTGCTCTGTCGCTACTTCTTCCAGCAGACGCTCGTGGAGGACAGTGGGGCTCCACCAGAGCACTACGCGTCGTCGTTGCTGCTCTCCGGCGAGCCCACGCTCGCTGAGCTGCGCCGCAAGTTCCCGTTCGCCGGCCGCTTCCACTTCCGCCTCCAGCACGCACTCCCAAGCCATAGCAGCACCCACGCCGCCGCGACTCCCTACTGCTGGCTCGACCTGCGCGAGCCACACCGCGTCCTCCCCGTTACCGCAGCGCCGCAGCGTGAGATCCGCGTCAAAGTGCTGCAGCTCTGGTCTGAAAACAAGGACGAGGACGAGGACGAGTATGAGGACAGTGACGCGCACGGCTTCGACCAGGTGGACGTCCCAGAAGACCGTCACTTCGACTCCTACTTCCGCTTTCGCGATCGCGCTCGTGAGAGCCACAAACAACCGCTTCCTGTCTCGTCGCCACACGTCTCGCAGGACGTGGCAAGCGTGCTCTCTGGGGTCAAGAAAGCGCTCGCAGCCAAGATGAAGCAGTCAGCGATGGCGCAGTCGCTCCAGAAGACGTCGGCAAAAGTGTGGGAAAAGGTGGTCGCGGGCGCGAGCGGATCGGCCCCGGCCAACGCACCGCCAACTGCAGCAGCACTGGTGCAGCTTGCGCAGCTCATTGGCGCGCTCCAGACGCCGCTCCACGAGAGCAGCCGCGACCACGTCGAGATGCTCCGTCGGCTCTGGACCGCGTGCTTTGACAGCCAGTCGTTCGCGCTGCACACTGGCGGCTGGGACCGCCTCGGACTCACGTACGGCGACCCCATGCGTGAGCTCCAGGCCGTGCTGCCGCTGCACTGTCTCGTGTTCTTCCACGAAGTGCACCGTAGTGTCGCGCTCGCGATGCTCAGCGAACAGCAGGCCACGTACATGTACCCGTACGCCCTCGTTGGTGTGCAGGTGGCGTTCGTCGTCGCTGACGTGCTCCAGCTCAAAGACGGCGCGTGCCTCGGCGTGGAGCGTCCGTTCTGGCGCGTCTTTGAAGACCCGCTCGCATTCTTTGAGCTTTTTAGCATCGCGTTCCGCGCGTTCGACCAGAGTTGGCGCGTGACGAACGCGAGCGCGTCGAGCGACGTCGGAGTCCACTTGAACTACGTTGCGGACTTTGCGCAGGAGCTGCTGCGCCGGGGCCCCGAGACGGTGCCGGCACTCGTCGAGTACGCGCACCAGATGCAGAACTGGTGACAGCGAGCGAGTGGCACGCACGAGGTACTATAACAAGACTGCTCTCTCTCTCTCCTCTCCCTTCTCATCTTGCGTGCGTGGGTTCTCTCGAGAGTCTCCGTCCTGGCTTGCTGCTGGGACTGCTGCTTACGCCGATAGTGGCATGGATACGGCCAGACGCACAATGTCTTCGATCGTCACGTCGCTGCCCAAAGCCGCCAGCACATTGGCGGCCAGTGGCGATGAGTCTTGAAGCCGCAGTCTCGTGACGACGTCGCGACGTCGCTCGCCGGTGCTGATTTGCGTAAAGAGATCGCTTTGCCGGACCGTGTCGATCTGGAGCACGAACGAACGAACGACAGCCAGTCAGCCTGTGTTAGCGTCACCTGACGACGCAACCGCCCACGAGAACGAGGCACACGGACCAGCGACGTGTCGGCGAGCGCGCGGGCGAGCGTGTCCGCCAAGTGGCGGAACCCGAACACGACGCCGGATGTGCTGATACCAACGAGCAGCCGCTCGCACTTGTCCACCGAATCAAACACGTCGGCTGCTCACGGCAGGCAAATCAAGTCAATCAGGAGCCGTTTGACCGCGAAAGCCTTTCTCTCCGTCCCTCTCCTTCAGATCACACGGTCTGGAGACGCACCACACAGCATTTGCGTGGCAGGATACAGCATCCGGAAGCGCACGATGGAGGTCGGACTCTCGACGACGTAGACGCCTCCGCTCCAAGTACACAGAACGAGCTGTCGCCGGCCACGAGAGCGTGTGTGAGGAGGACACGAACGCCTGCGACACACACAATCTCACACCTCGAAAAAGGTCTTATCGCTTCGTACCACGTCGCGGACAGCGCCCGTCCCAGGCGACGCGATGGTGAGTTTGTCGAGCGCAACGACAGCTTCCGGTACCTACAGGTACGCACACAGGAAACGTCACACCACGAGTGTCTTGCAAAGCAGTCGCTGCCTCTTATCGCCTCACCGTCACGCTCCACTGGAGCTCGTGAGTAGCACTAAACACCGCGAGAGACCCAGCGAGCGACGCGACTGCGATCTGCCGCTCACTTGCGTCGCCCGCGCTCTTCAACCCGTCGAGAACGAACGTCACGTGGCTGCCGCTCGCTCCTGGAGCTGCAGGGAGTCGCCACTTTTGTACTGTGCGCTTCTTCGGCTGCTCCGACAGTGTCGTGATGTGGAAGAACTCGCCAGACGAGCAGCGCACGACGAGGCGACTGCTGCGACTGCCGCTAGTGGCGCTCGAGGCGCTTGGAGCCGTCGACGGCGCGAGGAACTGGAACGACTCGATCTCGCGCTTGATTTCAAACTTCTCGAGTTGCTTGTAGCCGCCAAGCTGCACGCAGCGTCACGTCACGTTGTTAGCACGCGACGGCGGCTTTCCGCACGCACAAGGGAGTCGCACGCACTGCGTTCGCGTCGGCGCTGTAGATGAAGAGCCCGCCGTCCTGAGTGCCGACCACGAGGTCGCCGTCGAGCACCGCCAAGGCGCAGACGTTCAGTGCCACTCGCTAGTGGGACACATACCATGCAGGGTGAGAACCTGTTGACAGTATACAGTACACGATTGTATACACTAGCCACTCGACACGCACAAACTCGGACGAGACGCGGAACTCGTCGCCGCTCTCCGTGACGACAAAGCACGAGCCTTCCGCTGTCGCCACGAACACGCGCGCCTGACGCCAGCACGTCTATCAGCCTCCCTCTTCCTCTGAAATCACCCCAGTCGCCATAGACACCGCAATTACCATACGCCACGTACATCGTTCACAGTCGCCGTGTCGACGCAAATGGCGGTGATGGAGCCGTCCATTGCGCAGCTCCGCCACTGGACCAGCCGCTCGGCCTCCACCTGCCACCTGCTTGTAAGCGCGTGTAGCAATTCCACCCACACGCTAGCTCACACGCCAACGCACCTTGTAGATCGCCAGGTCGCCTTCAACCGACCCGAAGAGCAGCTCAGTGGCGTCGTCGCCGTCCACGTCGGCCACCGCGTGTGCGTTTGCGAGGACGCGGTGGCCTGCGAGCTGCACTGCGAACGTCGGGACGATTTCAAGCTGCCATAGCACCCACCTCACGCGCGCGCATCAGCGCCTCGTCCTTCCATGAACACAGAGAGAGGCACGACGAGCACCGCACCTGTCGCATGATGGGCGACGCCGATCCGAAACAAATGCGCAAACCACGTTGCTCTATCTTTTGGTCAAGAATACAGGAACCAGGATTTGCTACAAGTCGTCACTCTGCAACCTTCCACGTCGTGCACAGGCCGATCCGATCCTCTTCCTCCACGAGCACCAGTAGCAAGATGCTCACACGCCGCGCTCTGTCGCTACGCCGCGTCGCCTCGTGTGCCTCCACAGGCATTCGAGCAAACAGCGGCGCAACGCAGCTAGTGCGAGTGCTGCCAGCGCTTGCGACTGTCACCACGGATGTGGCCCACGCCCGCTTCTCCTCCTCCTCCTCTTCGTCTGTACGCGAACGCTTTGCGTCGTCGTATGCGCGCCAATCACGCGCGCAGGACAACGACGGGGTCGTCTCTGGCAACGGCAGCGGCGGGCACTCGCCGCCGCCGCCGCTGGACGTGAACCGCGTCGCGGTGATCGGCGGCGGCAACATGGCAGACGCGTTCGTCACAGGCGTGCTCTCGGAAGCGCTCATCCCACGCGAGAAGCTCGTCGTGTCGGATCCAAACGCAGGTGCGTCCGTATAGTGTGCGTGTGGGTGGGGGGGTCGGGTACTGAGACCTGTCAACGAACGATTCATTGGCTTGCTTCCACACCCGCCAACAGGGATCCGCGCAAAGTACGAGAGCCGAGACGTGGCGACGAGCACCCGGAACGTCACTGCTGTGGAAGACGCCGACGTGATCATCTTGGCCGTGAAACCGCAAGTGCTAACTGACGTGATGGAGAGTTTCCGGGACGTCATGAAGCCCGACGCCCTCGTGATCTCGGTCGTCGCTGGCGCTACGATCGAAGGTTAGCAGACGCGACAAACTCTGTACAGCAGGCAGCGCTGTCGGGACACTGACGAACGGACACGTGTGTGTATCGCAGCCATGCAGAGCGCGCTTGGGGACGCGACGCGCATCATCCGGACGATGCCAAACACGCCAGCGATGATTGGCCAAGGCATGACGGTCTGGTCGCAGTCGGCCGAAGTGACCGACGAGCAGCACGCGCTGGTGCGTGCGTGTGACGTCGGGTTGCTATCGAGAGTACTATGGTGTTACACCACCAGTCAGTCTCTGAGAGAATGAGAGTGTGTGTGTGTCCAGGCCAAGCGGATTCTGGGGGCGTTTGGCATCGAAGTGTTTGTGAACGACGAGAGCGCGTTGGACATGGCGACCGCACTGTCCGGGTCGGGCCCAGGTGCGCTTCGAACTGCTCGTGTGCTCGCGTAACGTATTGTCCTAAGCTCGCTCTCGACTGCGATACGGTGCAGCCTACTTCTTCCTCGTCGCCGAGGCGATGATCGACACGGGCGTGCACATGGGCTTCTCCCGCGCCGTCGCCACGAAGCTCGTGCAACAGACGATGCTCGGCTCTGCGCTCTACATGCAAGCGTCCGACGCGCACCCTGTTGTGCTGCGCAACAACATCACGTCGCCAGGCGGGACGACAGCGGCGGCGATGTACCGCGCCGAGAAAAACGGCTTCCGCGCCGTCATCTCGGACTCGATCTGGGCCGCGTACGAGCGCTGCGTGGAGCTCGGCTCGCCCACGCCCGTGCAGCGCAAGCGTCCGCGAGCGTAGAAGCAGTGGAGGTTCTCAATCGTCAACATCTCACGTTGTTTGCCAAGGCAAGCAAGCAAACATGGACACTATTCAGAGGTTGTACTGTGAAAAGTGCACTAAACTATACGGATAATAATCGCTCGGTATTCAGCAGTTATACTGTAGAGAATCCACTAAACGTTATAGATAACAAAAGTATAATATTCAGCAGTCTTACTGTACATTGTTTACAAAACATTACAAATAGTAAGTGTTCGGTATTCAGCAGTTGCACTGTACAATTTTCAGTAAACGTTATAGATAGTGAATGTTCGGTCCCGGTCCCGAGTGGCACTCTTCGCTGTCAGCTCGTCGAACAGCATAGTCGATGCCATGTCGTAGGTTGAAGCCTCTACCACCGCATACAATAGTCTCTTTCCTAGTGATTTCCGACCAAAACAAAGGGACGCTTGCTCGCCACTCCCACTCACTGCACAAGAAAACACCCGACCGCCGCTCGCCACTCGCCGCTTGCTTGGAACCACCATGGGCCGCCGCTCTGCGTCTCCGCGCCGCCGCTCGCCCTCGCGCAGTCCTAGCCGCAGCCACAGCCGGCGCTCCCCCCGCCGCTCGCGCTCTCGCTCGCCGCGCTCGCCTTCTCCGAAGCCCCGCAGCAGCCGGGCACGCAGTCGCAGCCGGAGCCGGAGCCGTTCGCCCCGGGAGCAGCGCCGGGAGCGCTCCCGCTCGCGCGGTCGTGACGCTCGTGGCGGCGGTGGCGACTCGCGGCGCTACGGGGACCGTGGTGGTGACCGTGGCGGTGACGTCCGCCCGCAGCCGCAGAGTCTGCTCGTGCGGAACCTCGGTCCGGACGTGACCGCGGACTCGATCCGACGCGCGTTCTCGCGACGCGCCGGTGACATCCGCGACGTGTACTTGCCGAAAGACTTTACGACGAATCAACCGCGCGGCTTTGCGTTCATTGAGTTCAACGACTCGCGGGACGCGCGCGAGATCAAGTACCAGATGGACCGCACGCTCTTTGAAGGCCGCGAGATTGCCGTGCTCTTTGCACAGCAGAAGCGCAAGACGCCTGAAGAGATGCGCGCGCTGCCGACGTCGCCGTGCGTCTTGTGTGTAACGACGAGGGTGGTTGCGTGACGACACGTCAGCTGACTCGCTTCTGTCTCTCTGTGTGGTGACTGCAGGCCGCGTCGCTCGCGCTCGCGCTCGACGAGCCGCCGAAGGTACTGACCCTGTGTGGAGCTGTTGCTAGCCTATTTTTAGCTCTTCGTGACCTATTTTTAGCGCGCGTGTGCTAACATGGTTTTTTTTAATCGTGGTGCCAGCCGCAGCCCGGACGGACGCCGTCGTCGCGACTCGTAACTAACGGCTTGACTCGACTCGGACGCGGTGACGGGGACGGACGAAACGGAGTACGTGACGCTGTCACTCGTGTGGGCACGGGGCGGATACTCGGGAGCGTGCGAGCGCCGCCGATAAGAAGAATATGAGGAGAGGAGAGTGCTCTCAGCAGCAGACGGCAGACGACGGAGGACGGACGCTCAAGGCCGTTGAGAAAGAAGAGACAGAAGACAATACAGAGCCCCCACCCTCTCCTCTTGCCTGTTCACGAGCTGCTCTTGAAGCCCGCTGCCAAACAAGACCCACAAGGCGGCCAAGCGTTGGGTGACATGACGTGAAGTGAAGTGGGAGTGCTCAAGAGAAGCGCAAGTTGACGCAAACTGTCACTCGGAGAGAGCGAGAGAAAGCAGAAGAACGAGCAGACCCGATGCACGGTGTCCGAGCCTTGCACGTGCTGGCGCGGGGCGGTCATCGTTCTCGTCGTCCCACGGAGGAAAAGGAAGAGGTCATCATTGCTCTCAGGTGTGTACAGTAAGTAGTGCCGGTGGTGGCGTGCTACTATTGCTGCTGTGACTTCGTCTTTCACCCCATGGGGCATTGAGCGAACACTCTTGGAAGGAACAAGCCACGCGGAGCTTGAAGCGCACATTGGCAGACAAGCGACACGGAAGAAGACCCAAGCCGTCTCTACCAACACACGCTGCCTTCACCTCCCCACACAAACACCCACACCACAGTTGCTACAATACTCCCCCTTTACCTACCGTTCTGTGCATTTCAAGCTCTCTCTCTACCCGCCAATGAGGATCATGGGGCGGTTCTTGGCGCGCGAGAGACCGTACATGTCGCCGTGGCCGCCGAGCGCAAAGTGCTTGCGCTTGACTGCGACGTCAATGATGTCGCGGATGTCGTCGTCCGAGACGTCGAACCGGAGCGCGTCTCGGAGACTCACTTCCGTGTTCCCAAAGAGACACACCTTGAGGCTCCCGTCGGCGGTGAGCCGGAGCCGGTTGCACGAGCCGCAAAAGTGCTCGCTCATAGACGTGATGAAGCCGAATTGGCCAGCAAAGCCAGGGACGCGGAACGCCTTGGACGTGTCGTGGGCGCCGTCTGGGAGCTTCTCGAGCGTCGGGAAGTGCGTGCGGATGCTTGCGAGCATCTCGTCGAACGACACGAACGTCTCATCGTTCCAGCGGTTGCTGTCGAACGGCATCCACTCAATGAAGCGCACGTCGACTGCGAGCGTGCGGGTGAGCGCGACAAAGTCCGCGAGCTCGTCCAGGTTAAAGTGCCGCATGACGACGCAGTTGAGCTTCACAGGCGAGAATCCGAGCGCGTGTGCTTCTGTGACGGCGTCCAGCACACGCTGGAAGCCTGGTCGGCGTGTGATGGCGGCGAACCGGTCCGCGCGGAGAGTGTCAAGGCTGATGTTGAGCCGGTCGACGCCCGCGACCTGGAGCGCATGGAGCTTGCGCTGCAGCACGAGGCCGTTGGTCGTCACGCCGACCGACGTGATGCCGTCGACCGCACGCAGCTGCGCGACGAGCTCGACGAGGTCGCGGCGGAGGAGCGGCTCGCCGCCGGTCAAGCGGATCCGCGTGACGCCGGAAGCTGCAAAGAGCCGCACGAGTCGCACGATCTCGGCGGTCGAGAGGAGGTTCTCGGCCGGCTGGAGGGGCACCCCGTCTTCTGGCATGCAGTAGCGACAGCGCAGGTTGCAGCGCTCCGTGAGCGAGATGCGCAAGTACGTGTGCTGGCGGCCAAAGCGGTCGATCAGCGCTGGCGCTGGCGCTGTCGTGCGTTCCTAAACACACCCGCAATGCGGCGTTAGTCCCCGTCATTGCTACTGTAGTTAGCCAGACCTACAAGAGACACGCAAACCACCAGCACGCACTGCGTCTCGGATGTGCTGCAGCATGCCACGGATCTGCGCTAGTGACTCCTCTGGCGTCAGGGAGTGGCTCTCGTCGTCACGCCCGTCGTCCGTGTCCGCACTCGTGCGCACAAAGTCGGCGAGCGCTGGACCGCGCGCCACTCGCTGCTTCCACGCGTCGGACGTGGTCGCAGTCGACAGCGACGACGCGAAGCGCTTGGATGTGCACACAACTGCGGCCGCGGGCCGCCGCGTCAGCGTCAGCAGGCGGAGTGCGTGCATCGGAAGCGAGGTCGCTCTGTCGAGCTGGACGAGCAAGGAGCTCAAGACGTGCGTTGGCTGCGAACGTGGAGGTGGATTGGCGAGTGATGTCGATGAGTGTTGCGTTGATGAGTTTGCGGGAAAGCTCATCATCGGTTACCGGATTTGGCGAGTGAGCCACTATATGGGTGATATGGTACCATTTGTACCATTTTGTTGCACAAAATTATTGTCAGACGAGCACAATTCCAAATGGAGAGCGCTCCACAGCCATCACTGAGAACAGCGACGACAACGCCAAGTGAGAGTCACCTGTTCCTCCGCTCGATGACGGAGACGAAGAGGAAGCGTTCGAGTAATCGGACGCCGAAGACGGCGACGATGACGTAGCGTGGGAGGCCATCGAAGACGCAGCGAACAACATCGAACGCAACACCCGCGGCCAAAGTGATGAACCCCCAACAAATGGACTCGCCGAGCCCAGTGACGGTGAAGACGGAGTCGACAACGCGCCATACGAGCACGACAACGACGTCAACGGCGACGTGGACTACGAACAGGACGATGCGGAGTAAGGAAGCGAGAGCGACACCGAGCAGCAGCAGAGCAAACGCGCGACCGACTTACAGAAAGTCGACTGGGAGCAGGTGAACCGCGCGCTGCAACAGGAAGCGCGTCAAGCAGACACTGCGACAGCCGCACGCAGCATGCGGCGGCGCGTGCTGCGGCTGAGAACAGCTGACAAAGCGTGCGAACTGGCGCTGCACGAGAGCCACGTCCTCCTGCTGCTCGCGACGCAGCTCGAGTAGTGGCACACGATCGCTCAGGATGCCGGGAGCACCACCAACAATGATGGGAAGCGTCCGATGATTGGCGAGTGGCAGACGCGCGAGTTCGTGCCACCGCCAGTCGTGAACGGCGTGGTCCCGACGAACGCGTACGGGAACATTGAGGTGTGGAGCGAGGCGCACGTGTCTCGCGTCGGTGTGCGCGTGCGGCTGCCGCGCATCGACAAGGTGGCACAGGAGCTCGGCCTCGCCTTTGCACCGGCGGTCGTGGGTTTCGAGCTCCAGGGCGACCGGAATGTGCCGCAGGTGGACGGCATTGTTGCCGCGGAGACAGCACTGGCGCTGCTGTTGGACGCGCACTCGCTCGCAAAGCACGGTACGATCGAGCGCGCGATTGCAAAGAACCAGGTGGTGATTGCGAAGCGCTGGGAGCGGCTCGTGAAGAAATGAAGCGGTTGCTGTTGCGCCAGCGGCTCGAAGACGACTACGGTGCAGTGGAGAGCAAGGGATGACACGTCCAGCTACACGAGCTCTTGCGGACTGA
>JAASFJ010000430.1:0-22823 GCA_023333755.1 Globisporangium uncinulatum
CATGGACTGGAAGCGGTCCACTCGCTGTTTCAGAGATCGCGAGTGTCCCGACGTCGTCGCCAAGCTTCCGACCTTGTACTTTCGTGCTACCACTTGTGACCGCGATTGCTTCGAGAGTTTGTCTGTCCGCTGCCTTCGCTCCAAGTCCTCGTACTTACGGTGAAGATTGTGGGCGACTGGGGCTCTTGATTGTCGCTGTCGCTGCTTGGTGACCTACGCGAGAGCAGCGAAAGCACGATGACATGGTGCAGTATGAACGGAGCTAGCAAGAGGCGGTGCGTTGGCTGGTCTACTGACGCACATCGTGTCGAGGTCTCACAGAGACGACGCTCACGACCACTCTCGCTCGCAATACTGCGCTCAGATGCGGGAGCAACAGAAGCGGCTCGTGGACGACATGCGGTGCGCTTGAGCGGACGTAGCGCCTCTGTCGAGCTGTTGTCGCTGACCAACGTCCTGTCGTTGTATTGGCTGGGATCCGCTCCGGACCATCTCAGGACAGCGCTCCATGAGAAGGACGCATTGATCTGGAAGCAGACGTCGGCGATCCGAGAGCTGAGGCCACCAGGGGCGCGTCGAAGCAACGCTCGAAGCCGCAAGACCATCGAGCACATTGAGGACCGGAGGCTGCGCAGCACCAGAGCGTGGCGGTGATCAGCATCCCGCTCATCACGATACGAGAGCATCAGAAGACAGTGACGTACTGAATAGTGCGCTCCGACGTTTTTTTTGCAGGAATTTTGCCAAATACAGGTCGGTTTTATATGCTTTTATTTACGTTTTATATTATCTTTTAAAACTCAATGATTACGCGGTGGGAAAGGGGATGCGTCACAAAGATTTTAATTTTTTCAAAAATATATAAAAAATGCGTCACAAAATCATTTTATTTGCGTTGTCGCGAATAAATTCGTGTTGAAGTTTCGATGAGGCAATTAACAAATCGTGGTGTCTGTTCGCTTTTTTATTTACAAAATGTCACGTTTTTATTTTCAAATTGTCTGGAATTTATTTCAGTCAGATTAAAAAAAGCGTAAACATTCTGGGCTTTTTTCTGGTAAGATACAAGCACAATTCGCAATTGTCAACACATATTTGGACAGGATTTTCCATTGTCATAATAGGATATTAATTGTGCCAGAATCTTCTTTTAGTAAACAACCGTTTTTGTCGTGTGAAGTGCGTCCTTTGTACGATAAAAATTGAACAAATTGCAACAGATATGAAAGGGTTCGATAGAAGTCCACAACACTTCAAACACTGAAGTGTTCACAGTGCAAGTCAAATTATTCTGGGAAAAATATGCAGCAATGAGTCTTGAAAATGGTACTGAATAGCACAACACAAAAAACTATGACCACGTGTACTGTAAATTCCGCGATAGTTATGTCCACCTGTTTTGTACTTTTCATGCAAGGGCCTGACCTGCCATAATTCTTTTCCCTTTTGAATTGATGCGACTTTCAAGATCCAGACTGTCGTGTTGGAGATAGCATTGAGAAAGAAACCCACACGGAAATGAGAAGCCCAATGAAACTGATAAGTTGAATGATCACGTCGCTAATTGTCAATGACGAGAAGATCATCAAACTCGTTTGCGAGGTGCTGAAGTGACAGGTGCTCAGGAGCAACTTGCGAAGATCGCAATTTCTTCGCGAAAAGAGCGCCAAGACGATCGTGAGAAGAGAGGTAGAGGTCCTCGTCCCATCCCAAACACATCTAACGAAACTCGCAACCATAGAGGTTGTGTTGACCGCGTCCCATGCGGTCAAGAGCCAGCCGGACACGATCTCGGTAGTTGGAGGCCGTACACGCCCGCCGCGTGTAAACGAGCGCGGCCCGTCCCGTTTCCCTCTGTCGATGCTGGTGGATAGGCTGCACTTGAGCTTAGCGAACCAACCGAAGTCAGCAGGTTGATAGATTCCCGTCATTCCCCCTGGCACCACCACGAACACGATGTATTTGTGCTCGAGATACTCGCGAACCTCGTGGGCGGTGTGGCATGCGCACAGTCAAGACGAGAAGCATTGACCACGGCTCAACGGGATCGGGAAAGAGGTGGTCGAGGTAGGCGACGAAAGCAGACAAATCCATCCACACCGTCGCCATACGTAGCTCCATTACCCCACCTCTCTGCGTGATTGGCCCTTGGCCTGAGACGGGGTTTTGCTTCAGCATGATGCACGGGGCGAGCTTCTCGCCGGTCGCACTGGCGCAGAACACCGCGGTAACCCGCTGCTTCTCGAAGCCAAAAGATCTGACGGGAACGTCTCTCGACCCACGCGGGTGCACTGCCGTCCGCTTGGAGTGATCGAAGAAGACGGCGGTCTCGTCGAGATTGAAGGCTCGGGATGGATCGATTCGGTACTTGAGCATAGCAGCCCTGACCTCGCCGACAAAGTGCACCCCCTCGTGATAATCTCGTTGTCGCTTAGCGCAGGCTTCCTCGTCGCATTTCGGAGCACGAAGCCCTCGCGGCTGAAAAAACGAGTCACCCAGGAGTCACACATGACGACACTGACGCCCATTGACGCTCGCATTTCACGCGCCCAATTGAGAACGGTTGTGCGCGTGACACGCCGCTGTTCAGAACGCTCGAAATGCACTCTCTCCACGAGCGCTTCGTTCAAGTCTGGCCCAATGACCTTCCCTCCTCCGCCGGGCAGACGGCAGGCGCTCCCTTTCAGCTGTCGTAACGCCGCCTCTTGGATCTTCCAGTGCTGAACACTGGTGCGCGAGACCCCGTAGGCATGAGCCGCAGTTCGTTCTGATTTTGCCGCCAGCATGCCCAAAATCTCTAGCTTCGTGGCGGCTGTGATACGGCGTCAAAGACGGCGGTCGACACTTTGCTTGTTGCTGGTGCCGTTATCGACGTCGATATCGACACGCCCGCCGGCGCCGCTGTCACCTTCTCCGTCGTCGCTGCTGCTCCCGATGTCCACCGATTTCAGAACTGTCAGGCTGACCACAAAATTCTATGACCTCTTTCAACCCATAAATGAACAGAGCTGGGCACATCGATTTAAATAGGATATTGGTGGACCCTACTATCGCGGTATTTACAGTACTTATCTTCACTTGCAGCAACAGCTACCGGGACGCACGGTGGTTTTGCTCCATCACTTCGTTTTCTTAAAAGAACGGGTATAATTATCGGAGCTTCGAACCGTGTTGATCACTCTGGTCTTTGTGAGCAATAGTACCAGTACTTAGCTTACTCAGCGTGAAAACAACCAAGCAGTCAACACTTGGCATGAATTTTCATTATTCTGCAAAAAATTAAATTAGTTGGGGTTGACTATTGAGAATAGTGCCTATAATTAGTCTTTCGGAATCGTGTCCACTTTCAAGGCCGGTTTTATATGCTTTTATTTACGTTTTATATTATTTTTTAAAACTCAATGATTACGGGCGGTGCTGTTGGACACAAGGCGTTTTGCATTTTGTGTGAAAGAGGCTTGCGAAAGAGAGCAACGAGCTCGCGAGTCTTGGCGGGCAGCAGCGCTGTGGAGGTCGATAGCTTCGACTAGATGGCATCAGAAGGCGAGAAGGCAGCGCTTGCTGGTCTCCACCTGATGCATCTTTGGACAAAAGTTGAAAGCAAATGTCTTGAGAAACACTCCAAAAACGAAAAAATAGAACGGGATCATTTTATTCGCGTTGTGATTCGTCAAGCGCATGCGAAAAAAAAGTCAGCACGGTTTCTGTTCGTTCCCGCCAAAGTGCGAATTCCGACCCCGTCGCCCGTTTGTTCTTTCATAACGCAACCAGCCGCGCGCCAGAAGACAGAGAGAGAGCGAGACGGGTCTCGTCGTTTTTCTCTTGGTTTCTCTATGTGGCGTCCGGCGCTCTTCCTCGCGCTGCTCTCAGCGCTCGCGCGGCCCGTGCGCGCCGCCGACTCGGCCGGCACGCTCCCGCCGTGGCTCGCGTACGTCACGGGCGGGCTGCTGGTCGTCATCATCATCTACTACTGCTGCCGCCGTGCGCGCTTTGACGAGAACCTCCAGCAACCGCTGCTTGGCGGGTGCGTTTAATGCGTTTAGTGTACTGCTTGGGCTCACATTAGGCCTTTTTAGTGGTGGTAATGGTGGGTGCGAAAGGGGAACTGACGGACGTGAATGCGACTGTCTGCAGACAGTACACAGAGGACGGACAGCCCATGACGCGGCAAGACGTCCAGGACTCGTACGTGTGTGTGTATTTGTATGGAGAAGTGAAGCAGAGACTAACTGATTACATATGTCTCTTACAGCACGGACGAGCTCAACAGCCAGTGGAAGTGCGACGTGTGCGACTTCCACAACAAGGACTCGTCCAAGTCGTGCGTGCTCTGCGGCACGGAGCGCGGCTTCTCGCTCGGCCTCAGCTCGCCCTCGACTCGCGGCCCGTCGGTCGGCACGGAGGTGACGCGCGAGCGCTCGTTCAACCGCACGCGCTCGTTCGCGATCCGCCGGCTCAACATGCTGAACGCCCGCCAGCGAGGCGCCCGCAACCGCCAGGACTGGGTGCGCAAGGTCGGACTGGACGGCAAGCGCTACTGGGCGAAGAAAGAGTCGCCGTTCACGGCCCCAGGCGGCCCCGACAAGGCAGCTGACAAGGAAGCGCGCTCAGCTGCTACAGACGCGACGTCGCTGTCGTCGGTCACGTCGTCGCTTGACGGCGCTGCCAGTGCGGTGGCGATCGACATGCCACCGTCCAGTGCTGCAGACGTGACAGCGACGGAGGTCGTTCCGACTGTGGACACGCTGGCGTCGCCGCCGGTCGTGACAGTGCGGTCGAGCTTCAACGCGGCTGGCAGTAGCACCAGCAGCAGCAGCCACAATGAAAAGGAGCTGGTGACGCAGGCGTCGCTGGCGTTCGTGTCGCAGCTGGCGCAGACGCCACGCCACCCGGAAGGCCGCATGACGTTTAAGGAGTACCGTGAAGTTGACGCCCGGGTGGCGTCTCGCGGGTACGAGATCTCGGAGCAGGACCTGGAGATCTTGGAGCAGGTGGCCGCACTGCCGTTCAAGGACAAGTACGCGTGGTTCCTCGAGCAGACGTCGGCGCTCATCAAGCCGTGGGAAGACGGGCACTTGAAGATGCGCGTGCACCGCGAGAACATCCTCGTCGAGTCCATGGAGCAGCTGCTCGGCGTGCAGATGGAGCACATCCACATGCCGCTGCGGATCGAGTTCATTGGGGAAGTGGCGATCGACGCTGGAGGGCTCGAGCGCGAGTGGTTCGCGCTCGTGACCGACCGGCTCTTTGACGAGACGATTGGGCTCTTTATGTGCGCGCACGTGGACTCGCTCGCGTACGTGATCAACCCGAATTCGGTCGAGGCGTCGGCAGACCACCTGCTTTACTTCCGAGGCGCCGGCCGCCTGCTTGGCCGCGCTCTGCTCGAAGGACAGCTCATGAAGGCCCACCTGGCGCTGCCGGTGCTCAAGCATCTGCTCGGTGTGCCCATCTCGTTCAGCGACCTCGAGTTCTACGACATGGAGGTGCACAAGTCGCTCCAGTGGATGAAAGAGCACGACGGCGTGGACGCGCTGTGTCTCGACTTTAGCGTCACGAACCGCAAGCTCAACGGCGAGGTCGAGGTGCTCGACCTCAAGGAGAACGGCCGCAACATTGAGGTCACGGACGCGAACAAGCACGAATACGTGTACCTGCGGCTGCGCCACCTGATGCTCGACTCGTTCGCGGAGCAGCTGCAGCACCTCATGGCCGGCGTCTTCGAGGTCATCCCGCAGGAGCTCATCCTCGTGTTCGACTACCAGGAGCTCGAGCTCGTGCTCTGTGGCGTGCCGTCGATCGACGTGGCCGACTGGCAGGCGCACACGCAGGTCTCGGACGAGCTCCCGGAGGAAGTGCTCGCGTGGTTCTGGGAGATCGTCACGGCGTTCAGCGACGAGGAACGCGCGCGTCTGCTGCAGTTCACGACGGGCTCTTCGCGCGTGCCGGTGCAGGGCTTCAAGGCGCTCACGAGCTACGACGGCCGCATCTGCCACTTTACGCTCAAGGCCGTGCCGTTCCCCGAGAACGCCTACCCGCGCGCCCACACGTGCTTCAACCGGATCGACCTGCCAGTGTACAAGACGAAGAAGGAGATGGAGGAGGTGCTCTCGCTCGTCATCAACATGGAGGTCACGGGCTTCACGGACGAGTAGGTAGGGGCGACTGGTGAGTGGGCGACTGACTGGGCACGTGCGAGCGGCCACTCGCGTTGCTCTCTTGTTGCGTTTCTGCTTTCGAATCCCCACTCACCCGTCGAGGGACGCGCGCGACCGGCCGTGGCGCCCACTCGAACGTCAATCGCATCGATTTGTACAAGTTCCCCTTCTGTGTTGGTTGTTGTGTTCGGACTATGAGACTGTTGCATCTCCAATCACTTCCCATCTTACCAGTATCGACAGGGCTGATAGACTTACTACTACTTGCTACTCCACTGTACTCATCAGCTCCTAGAGCAGCAAACTCACACTGACAGACTCCTCATAATCTCACGCTGCAACACCAGCACGCGACCCAATCGACAACCCGGACGTCGTTGTCGCCTCCACCGCCAGCGTTTCGCCCGACTTCGAGTCGGACAACACGAAACTCGCGATCGCCTGGGCGACAGCAAAGTCGCTCGTGTGGCTGATCGAGACAGTGAGCGACGCCAGCCCCAAGCGCCGGAACAGCATCAGTGGGAGACCCGAGAGCTCAACGACTGGAGCTCCGGACGCAGACCGGACCACTTCGATCTCTCGCAGCGGTGCACCGGCGCTTTTCCAGCCGCTCGGATCGTTCGGTGCCGCGCTCGAGATGGCTTTGACGACCGCCTCTTTCGCCGCCCACCTGCCTGCAAAGCTCGCGGCCGGGTGTGGGGCGCTGTAACAGTACGCCATCTCTTGCTCTGTAAAGTTGCGCTTGATGAAGTCTTCACGGCCGTCCAGGCGCTCGAACGTCACGACAGGCTCCACGTCCACACCGAGTCCCACGCGTTCGCGTCCGATGCTGTTGGCAGACGAGCTGACGACAGCACTCGATTGGTTCAGCGCTGTCAGCAACTGGTTTGTGAGTCCAGTGTTGGCCGATGAAGCGGTGCTTGCAATGGCGTTGGCGCCTGAACCACTGCTGGAGCGGACCAATGCGGTCGTTCGGCTGTTGCTGACGGTGCTGACGTGTCGTGCTGCTGCTGTCGACGCCGCTGTTGCTAGTAGCGATTCGCAAGAGCTCGTCTGTCGCTCCACGACGTCGCTGAACTTCCACGTGTTGCTCTCGGCATCGAAGCGAGCGCGCGCAGTCGGGTCCAAGTACACGCTGCTCTCTTGCTCGCTCGAGTACGGCGGCGCAGTCTTCACCTGAATGAACGGGTGTTTCCCTGTCAGCGTGTTCTGCACGTACGTGTTCATGCGCTGCATCCGCTTCGCCCGACCCGACACGTACACACTGAATGCGTCGTCGTCCAGTGTCGCCAACAGGTAGTCTGGGTGTACGAGCAGCACTTCAGCGCCCGCTTGTCCGAACCCAAAGCTCTTCATCACTGCCGCCTTGATCCCTGGCGTCTGGATGCTGCGGTTCGGGTACACGAGCAGGTCGAACTGGCGCAGACTCTCGTCCGTGTTGTCCAGATTCTGGTTGCCAGGGATGAGTCCCGAGTTGAGCACTTGGAGCAAGCCGTTGATCATGTACGCCGCCGCCGCCCCTTTCGAGTGTCCAGTGAGGTGCTTCTGGCACACGACTGGCAGCACGTTCCCAGTGGCGCGTCCGAGGTGCTCGAGCTGCTTCTGCGTCACTTCGCTCTCGTTCCGGTCGTTCCCTTTCGTGCCCGTGCCGTGGAAGCTCGCGACACCGATGTCGTCGATCGTCAGGTTCCAGACGCTGAGCGCGCCTCGGACTGGGGCGATGTCGTTGCATCCTTGGAAGAAGCTCTGTCCCCACATCGCTTGCGCAGACTGAACCTTGCGCTGCTTGACCTGTTCTAGGTACTGCACGTGGCTGCGCTCGCGTCCTTCTCGGACCGCCAGTGAGCTCTCGAGCGCAAACCAAGCGTCGACACTCGCCACTTCCGCGTCGAACTGGCGGCGTCGGAAGGCGAGATCAAGGGACGGACTCGGCATTCCCGACGTCTCGCGAGCGGTGGTCAAGATGCCCTGGCCAGGAGCGGGCACGGACCTCCCGGTTTTGTCGGTCGCAGTGTTCGTGAGCGCGACGATGCTGTAGATCGGACAGCCCATGTCGAGCGCCAGCTGAGCGTCCATGAGCAGCTGCGTACCAGAACCGTGGCTCTCCATGAAGCCTCCGCGCGTGGATGAGCACGGTCGACACATCTCTCGCGGTTCTCTCCCCATCGCCGTCTCTTTCACCGAGTCGCTCGTCGTCTTCATCTGCGCAAACTCGTACGTGCCTTCTTCGCCAAAGTCATCGAAGCCACCGACGACCACGACACGTGCCTTGCCGCTCTTGATCGTCTCGACGCCGATCTCAACCGACTCGGCGGATGTGGCACAGGCGCCCACCGGGGTCTTGATCGGGCCGGATGAACTCAGCAGGAGCATGTTGACCCACGCCGGAGTGGTGTTGATGAAGGCCTCTTGGAGGATGTCGCTTGAGAGCGTTTTGCCTTCGTGTCGCTCCCGAAAGACGCCTCGGAGAGCACGCAAGCCGCCCACCGCACCACCCGAGGTGTTGCCGACTTCGGAGACGTGGACATACTTGTAGAACTCGTACGGGTCCGTGATACCGGCTGCCACGATCGCCTCGACAGTGGACGCCAAGGTGAAGAGAGTAACCGGGTCGACAGAGTCGGCAATGTCCTTCGGCAATCCAAGGTGCTCAGCACTCCAGCCTGTAGGGATCTGGCCAGCGACGAAGCGGTCGAACGAGAGCGACCGTGGGACGCTGATGACCGAGCCCTCGCGCAGCCGAACCATCCAGACGCCAGTCGCAGTCTCGAAGACGTCGACGCACTCCTCGCCGATCCCCTGGCGGAGCTGGAGCGCTTCTTCGCGGTCAGCGACCTCGATCGGCGCCATCTTCTTATCGATCGCGACTTGGTGCATCATAATCTTGTTGCGCGGGTCGTACCCGTCAAAGAGTTCTGGCTCAATGATGCGGATGCCAGCGTGCTTGAGGATGTCGTCTTCGTACCGCGCCTTCACCTCCAGGTCGCCCACGATCTCTCTCGACCGCGCGTCGACCCAGTTGCCGTTCTCGTACTCGATGCGACCAGTGAGCCACGCCAGCTCGATGCACCCTTCCAGCGAGAACTCGCCGTACGATTCCATCTCCCACCGCGTGCGGGCGTTCCCCCACGGTCCGACTTCGCCGTAGCCCACGACGACCACCACCTTGCGCAGGTCGATCATGCCTCGAAGGAGCGTCTGCTCCGGTGTCTCTGCGAGTGCTTGTGTCGCTGAGAGGTCCGGGAACGTGTCGCACAGGTACCTGGACATGTCAGCGGCCGCGTTCAGTTCCTGTTGGGTCGCAGCTATCGTTAATGAGGACTCCAGAAGCTGGTCATCTTGCTGCTTGGACTGGTAGATCGCAGCTTGCACCTTCGTCTTCCGCATGACGTCTGCTCGAGCTGCGTCGACGTTCTGCTTCAAAAACCGGACTTGGGTCGTGCCACCAGAGAGATCAGCCCATAATGGAGCGTCGACAGCCATCTCCACGACGTCGGGATGCATCAGAGCAGTGATGTTAAACGCCATCTCGGCTGTGTTGAACGTGCGCGTCTTCATCCTTTCTTCGAAGCCCGCAGCAGCGTCGTTGTTGCCTTCCATGAGACCAGTGGCACGCACCCAGCCAATGACAGCGCCCGTGATCAAAAGCTGGTCGCTCCAGTCCTCCGAGTACCACTTAGCCATGAGACTCTCCAAACCGAGCTTCGACTCAGTGTACAGTCCGTCACCACCGAAGCTTCCGCGGTTTATGGACATCGGCAGGAGAACCAACGCTGGGTGGCTCGTGATCCCGCGGGTCTTCTTGGCAGTCCCCACTTCGCCCAGCAGCCGCACGACGTTGGTCAGCATGAGTCGGTGAGCGACCTCAGACCTGCTTTCAATCTCACCGATGGTGTTTCCGACCTCTGAGAGCGCTGCGAACGGGACAACAAAGTCCAGATCCAGGTGGTGCTCGCTGTAGATGTGGTCAACCAGGAGCTTCACGTCCTTCTTCGACGCCAAGTTACTCGGGAGCACAATCAGCCGACTCCCTCGACTCCCGTGCTCCTCGTACACCTTGCGAAACGCAGAGGTGGTGGCCATGCTGAAGCTGCTCGTCGTCACGAACACTGTCGCACCGCCTTCCAAGAGCGTCTTGACAACCTCCGCACCGATCGAATTTAGTCCGCATCCAGTCACGAGTGCGACTTTGCCTGCGAACGAGATCCCAGTCGATGCCATCTCGTGCATGCACGCGAGAAGCATGCTCGTGGCCTCGGCGTCGAAAAGCCGCAACGTTGGGTCGATCTCCGACACAATACGGATGTAGACGTGAGGAAGCACGATCCGGCTCGCGTCCTGCTTCAGCGCGTCGTGCAGCTGTGCTCCACGCAGTGCCGTGGTCTCTCTCGCTTCGAAAGACGACGTATTCGTACGATCTGTGGCGTCCGATTGCTGCGTCAGTGGGTCGCTCCGCCGTCTCGACACGCATACGATTCCAAAGTCTTCATCCTCGTCGGTACCGTCGTGGCTCGAGCTGGTACCGCCAACCCAGCTGTTGTTCTGTTCATTCGCTGCAGCTTGTATGGACACTTCTTCGTCACTTCGGCTCGCTGAGTCGTCGTCAAGGTACTGGAGTCCGCGGGCCAGCTCACGGACGTACTCGACCGAGTTGGAGACCCCGACGCGAGGGAGCTCCACGTAAACGGCCTTGCCAGTCTCGAGGATTCGCACCTCGGGCTGCGTCGGTCGAAGCGTGATGAGCGCTACTGGATCCTCTTCTGTCGCGTCGCTGATCTCGTCAGCCAGTAACCGCATAACGCGAGCAGCTATTACGTGGCCATCCTTTTCAGCCCGACTCGCGTAGAACCGCACGCTTTGAAGTACCTCCGGTGTCGTGCGGTTTCTCCAGTTGGCTGAACTGGACCGCGTCTGCGCTGGAAGCGAGTCGTTCGTGCCGCTGTTGTCTTCGTGCCTCTCAAGCCACTCGAGAAGCGTGTCAAGATCCGTCTCTGTTGGAATCAGCTCCGTTGGTCCTCTTGAGAGAACCGTCGATGTACGAACGAGGCGGTTGTACAGCTCGACTGTGTCCTGCTTCGCCCAGTTCCAGAAGCTCTCGTATCGCCGTTCTTTCTGGTGGTCGAACATGGACGCCACCCCGGTCTCGTAGTCGCTTCCGTGCTCGTCCTCCCAGTCCGCCACGCGCGCCTCGAGCTGCTCTCGCAGATCTGCCTCCGCGTCCGCCCGCACCCGCGACTCCATCGACGCGTCGAGCAAATCGCCGCTGCTGAGTTGCTTCACTTGGTCGAGAACCAGCGACTTCATGCGTGCGTCCAAGTCTGCGGACATCACCGCACCCGCAACATGAGCCGACGTGCTGCCGCCAGCGTAGTGGAGCTTGGACGCGTACGGAATCTCGACCCCGAAGAACTGCGCGTTGTCGTCAGCGACGCCATCCAGCCAGCTTCTTGCCTGGCCTGCGTCTCCCAGTCGCTGATTGGGACTCTGCGTGAGTGCGTGCAGGAGAACACTGTCGACTCGACCTGGCGGCAAGCACCGCTCGCTGGAAAGGTGCTGCTTCATCGCTCCCAGCCCAAACCCGCCTGGCATGCTACCAGCCACCATCTTTGCAATGAGCGAGCTGCTCACTTTGCCAAGCGAAGCGTAGGCTGGAAACAACTCGGCTACGCTCGTGAGCGCCATGTCGACCACGTCGTCCGGACACGCGCCAAACTCCTTCTCGACATCGCTAGCGATCTCGTTCTGCAGTGCGGACTTGGCACCCGAGAGCTGCTTGATCGTCGCGTCGTCTGGGAGCTCACTCAGGCGCCGTGAGAGCTTGGTTGCCAGCAGCACTTTCAGCGCGTGCTTGGCATCCACTGGGCGATCTGGTACGCTCAGCACAGTCGGCACAGCTGCAGCAGACAGACCAACTGGTGCCTGCAGCTGAGTCGCCGCTGCCACCAGAGCCGACAACGACACGCCAGCAAACGCCGCGTACGCATTCACCATGGTGTCGAGCCACTCGTGCGCGTCCGCCTCGGTCCTCAGCCGCGTCTGCGGAGGCGCAAGAAGTGCGTGGGCCAACACGCTCTCGACTCGTCCTGGTCCGAGGCACTTGGCGCTGCTCAAGTGCGTCTTGACGCCAGAGACTGCGAGTCCGCCAGGCATCTTGGCAGACAGCATCTTCGCAATCATCCCTGTCGTCAGTCTGCCCAGCCGCGTGTACTGCGCGAACGAGGGCGCGAGCTCCAGCAGCGGCATTGACTCGGCGCCGTCCGGGGCGCGCGCGCCGAACTCCTTCTCCAGGTCCCCAAGAACCTCGTTCTGGAGGGCCGACTTGCCAGCACAGAGGGTCTTCAAGTTCGTGCTGTCGTGGATGTCGGCAATGTTCCTGTTCAGCCGCACTGCGAGCAGCACACGCAGTACGTGCAGTGCAGACACGGGCATGTCCAGAGCAGATGCAGACGCGACAGTTGTGACAGTGGCCGATGCTTGGACAGCAGGAGGCATGGCAGCTGCAACAGCAGGAGCAACAACAACCGCTGGGACCTCTGCGACTTGGCTAACCACACCGCTCTTCTGCTGCGGGCCACTCGGACGGCGCAGACTGCGAGCGTACTCTGAAGCCGATGGATGTGCGTTCTCCTCCTCAAAGCGCACTGCGTCGCGGTCCCGCTCGTACCACAGCACTTGACGCGAACTGCGGGAGACGCTGCTTCCCACCTGCATGGCTCGCAGCGCCATGTTGCTCAGCGTTGGCTCGGGCCCGACTTCAATGCAGCGGTCGACTCCAGAGCTGCCGCTTGAGAAGAGCACCTCCTGCGTCTTGATCCACTGGACTGGAGACGCAAGCTGGTACGCCAGCAGCTCTACCAGGAGTACGTGCGCCAGGTGGGCTTGCGAGGCGACAGCCCACCGCTCTGGTTCGAGCACTTGCGCAATGAACGGACTCTTTGTCATCTCGACCACCTGCTCAAAGTACGATCGCTCAAGCGAGAACGGAGTGCCCGTCAAGTTCGGAATGTAGCGACCAAGCAGTTGCGGCAGCTGACGAGCGAGGACGTGTGGGTGCAGTCTTGGGCGTAGGAGCGACCGCAGTGTTGGAACGTCGCCGTGGAGCGCTCTCGAGTGAAACGGAACGTCAATGCCAGGCAGCGGGATCGTCGCCGCTCCTCTCGTCAACTCAAATCGCTCTCCGTTCGCCACACACGCTTCCTGCTTCATTGCTGCTTGTTCCAACGCCTCCGTGATGACAGTGTCGATGTTCACAGGCACCTTTAGAGACCTAAACACCGCGAGACTGATCGACAGCGCTTCAAGGTTCACGACGTCCCCAGCGACGACAAGCTGGCGGCCGCGCACGTTAAAGTTCACGACCTGAAGCAGCTTGCCCGACGTCTCGGAGATCTCATTCACGACCGCACTCACCGTCTCTTCCGTGACAAAGTCGCCGGCGCGAGACGGGTCGACAGCGACCATGGCGTAGCTGGAGCGATCCGATGCAGCGCGTGGCACCGCACGCTGGGATATGATTCCTCGGAGGAAGACCAGCTCCACTGCGTCTTCGATCTCCATCACGCCGGCCACGGAGGCCAGTGCCGCGTACTCCCCGAGCGAGTGCCCCGCAAAGAGCGAGTGCTCTGGAACGAGTTCAGCCGCTTCGATCTCAGCGAACGCCGCTCGCTCGAACAGAACGAGCGCCGGCTGGGTGAACTGCGTCGCAAACAGCAGACCGCCAGGTGCGGAGAAGACGAAGCTCTGCGACCGAGAGGTGATCTCTGGCACAAGAGCCGTCATCTCGCCGTGGTCACGGTCTCCGCGCGTCAGCCGCATGAAGTTCTCCCGGTAGGCGCGGCCACGTTTCCCGCCAAAGTGGATCCGGACCGTCTCGGGGTTGCTGCGCACGATGTCGAGGATCGAGAACCCGAAGCGATTCTTCAAGTGCCGGTCACCGCGGTTCCAGATCTCTCGGGCGACCGCAGACCGCTCGTACAGCGCCATGCCCATGCCCACTTTCGCAGAGCCCTGGCCAGTGAACACGAACGCGCACGGCGGCATCTTTGCTCTCGCTCGGGCGGTCAGCACACGCTCGCCGCGCGCGTTCGCGACCTCCACCACCAACGTCTTCATACCATCGCTATGTCCAGCGTGGCGTACTTGCAAGAAGAGCTGGTCACCGGGGTACACGATACCATCGAAGCTGACCTCGTAGTCCACGATGTTCGTGTCGACGCCGCCGGCGAAGTGCTCAGCCACGAGAGACCGCGCTTTCGCCGCTATCCACATTCCGTGCATGACGGGCGTCCCCTTTGGCAGCGCTCCGATCATCACGCAGTTCACAGACCGGTGGATGGGGTTCAAGTCCCGAGACGCGACCGCGTACGCAAGTGCGCTTTCAGGCACTTGAATCGCGATCGGCACTGCAAAGACGTTGTGTCCGTCGTCAGCAGGGGAGCTGTTGGTGTTGCTTGCAGTCGCTGGAGTTTGCTGAAGCTGACGCAAGAGCGCGTTGATAGGACTGTCGCGCAGTGACGAGCTGTCGATGTGCACACTGCCGATCCGCTCTGCTGATGAGCCGACTCCAAGGCGACGGACTGACCCCGACACAGTTAGCGAGGAGAGCTGATCCATCCCCGTGTACCGGCGCGTCGTTTTCAAATCCAGTTCCAAGGCGTCGCCGACTGCAAGCGGACTGGCGGACATGACATCCGACTCCAGCGACAGCCACGACTTGGAGAGCAGCAGCTGCACATCATCTGTCGTCTGCAGTGTGACGCGTTCAACCGAGGACTCGACAGTGAATGCCGACGAGAAGTCCGAGAACCTGGCTCGGACGAGGAACTCGTTGCGCACTTCGATAAGCGGCTCCAGCTCATCGTCACACGCTTCACCGTCGACACGCGCGCTCGGCTGTTGTCTGCTCGTCAGCTTCTTCTTCTTCTTTGAGACCACGATCACACTCGACACGATCTTGCCGCTGGAGGTGATCCGAACGCCCGTCACGGTAGCGAAACTCACGATGTGGTCGCCTGGTACGAACGCCTCACGCGCTCTCGACAGCGACGAAGACAGCAGCTTGCACGAGTAGTTGAGGTGGACGACGTTGAGCACGTTGGCGGCCAAGTCTTTCGCCAGCAATGGCTTAATCACAGCTTTCCACGCCGCGACAAACACAAAGTCGGCTGGCGTGTTCACTCCGTCAGGCTTGAGCGCCAGCGCGGCACGGTACGCAGCGATGTCCTTCTCGGACACCACGAACTCGTCTGTGAACGTCGAGTGGATTCTCGCTTCGCACGCTGCAGCACACGACGCGGCTTCATTTCCGTCTTCCGCGACAAGGAACCGAGCGAAGAACCGCTTGACCTTGTCTCTCACAATGTTGCGGCTCTCGATTTGGATCGGACATGCCAACGCTGGCGAGTAGAAGAACTCCGTCTCAAGCGAGATGATGTCCGCTTTCAACCGTGGAGTCTGGGGTCGCATCTCGTTCATTCTGAGTACAATGGCCTTGTCCGCTGCTTCGCGATGAATCTGAGCAGTCGGTGTACTCATATCGACAGCGGCGTCAAAGATGCCCAACCCAAGCGAGCTCAACACGAACGTCAGTCCGCCCCGAGGCTGAAGCAGCTTGCGAACTGGGCTCGGGATCCACGCTTCGTCTTCGACAACATACTCGGTCGAGATCAGCGTCGCAAGCCAGTCGCGTTCACTGGCGAGCTCACTAAGAGCGTCAAGCCACTGCTTGGCGTCTGGCAGCGAGCCGACGTAAGGAGGAATCGTGACGCGCCGACAATCGTCTTGGTAGAGAACAGGAAACCCACACAGACTGACCGACCGGACTGCGGCTACTGCATGAGGTGGACACTTGACTACTTCACTGGATCTGCGCGTGTTCTTCGTGAATCCGTCGAGGATGCCACCAAGGATCTTCGCGACTGGCTCGTTGATCACTGTACTGTAGCGAACTGCGACCGGTCCCTGAAGAATGCAAACTCGCTGCACGTCCCGTCCAGGAACCGCGTCTAGGTCTTCCGAGTACCAGAGCGAGTCTTTCTTGAAGTACGTACGCAGCTCACCGTCGATGACCGGCACAAAGTTCACAGGCTTCCCTCCAGAGCGACAGAACTGCAGAAAGAAGTCGCGGTCTGGGATCGACAGCAGAGTCGTCACAGCTCGTGGGTTCGCAGAGACGAAGCGTGCCAGCACCGTATGAGGGTCCACCTCCAGCTCCTGTTGGTCGAAGACAAACGGGTCGTTGGAGTTTGCTCGTCGCTTGAATCGCTGCTGCGTGCGACGCAAGAACTTGGACACTCGCTCGATGTAATCACCGTGGATCCAGCGCTTGGGACGGTCGGGAATGTCCACGAACATGAGTGCGACCAGCCGCGAGAGCACCTCACTGTACGTCATCTCCTCCAACTCGGCGCACCGCGTCTCTCCAGTCACTGGGTCCCTCTTCTCCAAGCCAAAGTACGGCTTCTGGAAGTCCGCGTTCAGTCTCGCGATGATCTCGCTCTTGTCGCGACGCACAGCGCGCTCCATGTCGCCGCGTGGCTTCGAGAAGTACTTGTTGTCGAACTCTCGCCAGAGGCGCACACCGCGGTTCGCAACTTTGTGGACCGGCTCGCCGTACTCCGAGACGACAGTCATGATCCCACCTGCGCTCCCACTATACGACAGTTCCCACTCGGGCTCGGTTGCGACACCCTGGGTGGCGACGAGAAGCTGCTTGACTTCATCGGTAGTGGCCGCTTCCTTTGCCACCATCACGCGCGAACCAAGCAGAATGGCGTCCACAGGCATCTTCACGCCGTGGCCGCGCGCGAGACTCCACTCGCCAGTCAGGTACGGATACGAGTCTTTCCAGTCGCCAAAGCCCGACCCGACGACGAGCAACACGTTGTCTTCGCGGCGAATCGCAGCGTACGCGCTTTCGAGCGGCCGGTGGAAGTCTTCGAAGCTGTGGTGCCCACCGGCTCGACCACCGGTCCACTGCAGCACCACACACATCGAGGGACTCGCTCGTGCGATGTCAAGTGCTGACTGGATGCCCTCGCTCGAGCCGGGCTTGAAGGCGATCGTGTTGATCCCGACCGCTTGCAGGTCGTGGATGATCTCGAGCGCACGGTCTGTCGTCGGGACACCAGCACCGATCGTGACGCTCCTGATCGGCACTCCAGACTTGCGCATCCGGAGCACCGCTGGGAACTGAAAGGCCCATTGCTTTGTGTTGAAGTAGACCATGTTGATGGCCAGTCCGTGTCCAGGTCTGATCCTCGCAGCCGCGTCCAGGACGGAAGCTTCAAAGTCGACTAGACGATGCGTCCCACCACCTGCTAGCTCACACGAAAAGCCGGCGTTCGTGATCGCGGCGACGAGGTCCACGCCACGGGAGCTCGTCGTCGGATTCATCCCACCAACCACGACAGGAGGCGTCTTGAGAGTGCGAGTGAACTTGTTCTCGAGCTTGCCAGTGGAGCTCAAGTACGGTGCAAACCGGCTCTCCCATGACTTTTCGTGAGCGCAGGAGGCTGTTCCGTCCATGAGGAACCGCGAGAGGGCGACGACGGGACGCTGCGGAGCCATTGCCAAGTAGCTCTCGTGTTTCGCCGTGGCCCCCACGACGTCGATGCCGATACCTTCGAGCGTGCTGCCAACCAGTCGCGTCACACCAGCGCCAGAGCCGAAGTCCAGCAGATGTGTGGCGTCGTGGTGGTTCTGCTGCACAGTCTTGAGCGTCGCCCGCCAGTCCGCGAGCTCCGTCAGCTGCATATCGACGAGCAGCGGAACGAGATCCGCGTCACCCAGCGACTGCAGGTTCCGTGCGTCGCCTGCAGTGGAGTACACGGGACATTGGAGCAGCGACCCGCTCAGCGTCGGCATCGCTGCACCACGTCGCTCAATGTCGCTCAAGATCGTTGCTTTCGCTGGCGCGAGCAATGCCGAGTGGAACGGACACGAGACAGCGACGAACGCGAGATCGCCACTGGGTTTGCGCTGCGAAAACGGAACGCGCGTCTGGTCTTCGACAGCTTTCGAGAGGAGCGGACTGAGAGACGAGCGCAGGAGTTCCAGCGTCGACGGGAGGCCGGTGACGCAAACCTTCTCTTCTTCATGCACCAGCGAGAGCTGCAGGTCGTTCGCTCCAGAGCGGCTCGCGACAGCGGCCATGGTGCGGTGAATCTGCTCTGTCGGCAACCCTGTCACGGCGAGCATCGGAGTCGGCGTAGACGACGCCCCGCGGACGCTCACGCTTAGCGTTGCCGAGTCGACATTCGTGAACGCCTCTTGCGCGCGCAGTCCGTGCCAGAACAGGTACCGGACCAGACGCACCGCCAGCTCCACGAACTCGGAGTTCGTTCTCGCGGTTGCAAAGACAGCGGCGACCGTCACGCCTTGACTGAGTCCGACGGTGCAGCGAGTGTGCTGTAGGACGTCTTCATGGCGAACACCCGCTGTGGTGAGGAACGCCAGGTAGTTTGCAGCTTGCGTCAGTGCGATCAGGGGGTAGCTGAAGCACGCGCGCTCCCATGCGACAGGAGCCACCGCCGTCGATTTACCATCGTCAGTCGTGTCGGACCCGGGCGTTACTGTCGCCACGAATGAGCCACTGTCGGTCTTGTCTGTGTTCTCCTGACGAGAAGAACGCTGCTGCTGCTGTAGCCACGAGCGAAGCTCGATTACACGCTCGAACGCTGGTGACGCGCGTGCTTCATCAGACTGGGATTCGCGAAACAACGCGTCGGCCACCAGATCGATGAGAGTGCGCGCGCTGTCGTCCTGACCGTCAAGGCCAGTCGGTTCCTGCTGACACTGCTGCGATTGATTGTACAGCGTGTGCAATTCGTGCCAGTACTCGCTGCCTTGACCACTGAATGCGATGACGAACTTTCGCTGGCTGGCGGCAAGCGCCTCGTTGAACCCGCTTGCCGAGGTATTCGTGTTAGTCATACTGAGTAGGCAGTGCTGCGGATGTTGGCCAACGATAATGGCGACCTTGTCAATGTCTTTGTTGTCGAGGGTGGGAGCAGGCACCGTCGCAGTCTCGAGTGAACCGACTCGTACTGGCGGCCCGAACTCGAGGCGTGGTGTGTGAACGAGAAATCGCGGAATGGAAGTTTGTCGAGAGGTGTGTGCGTATTGCGACCGCGTGTGATGGGGTTGCTGGTGAGGCCGCCACGGAGGGTGTCGTCAGCGTGAGGTAGCTCATCGAAGGGGAGGGTGGAGAAGTTCATGGAAGCGAGAAAATGGACCGACAACGAGAGACTGCTCGTGTGAGCAAAAGAGCCCGCTTATCCGAAGTGCCCGCGTTCGAGTGCCCGCATGTGTCTGTTGCACACACTGGCCGCCGTGATATCGACAAGCACGTCGTGCGTATTTCAATAACGCGATATCGAATGGAGACTCACCGTGAAAATACGGCCACGATGTGATCACCTTGCTGACATCTCGCTGAGTGAGGTGGCATGATTGGTTCCATTGATGTCGTTTTCGCGGCGGGGTCGGCAACGAAAGTTGGAGCGACGGTCACCTCACGGTACAGTTATCAGGGTGTCAGGTACCATTTTGGACAGAGAAAGTGTCCACCTGTAAATTATTGTCCCATGCAGGTGGTACATGTTCCAATGGAACGCGTGTGGCGAGATCGGCAGGCCATCGTTCTCATGTTTAATTCTCCTTGCAGTCCGACGCGTGAAGACTGGATGTGCTGTCGAAACGGAGTACAAATTCGATCTCAGCAGTTGATACTGCATGTGCACTGGCCTTTGCCTTCCGCTAACTCGAATAACGTAACTCCAGCATTGGGCATGATAACATCATGTTTGACTGGGCTTGGAGAGCCAACATGCCAGCTTAGCTGACCATGGCGAACAGCACCGCAATCCAGCGCACTCCTCGTCGCCATCTCTTTGATCGGATACGACACACTCTCAACCAGGTCACCTGTATCTCGACCAACTGAGCACGCATCGGCGAAATCTTAGTGGAGTGGAGTCCACTCCACTCAGTGGACTGTGTGCCTACAGTGGATACAGCTATTAGCAGAGGTACAGTGTACCAGTGTATAAGTACCATAACTTCGGTACCTGCGTTTCAAAAATGGAATGAATGCACCTCCCTTTACAAGCACCACTCACCCCTTTATTGTGGTGGATACTCTACTACAAAACTCGACGCCATCGTTTGATTGATCAAGACTGGCTTCCTCGCATTTCCAGATCGCCTTTGCAACCCAGAAGCCGCAAGCCAGAAGCCAGAACAGAGATGGTGTCCTTCCTGCGTGTCGTAGCCGCCGCCGCCGTCCTCATTGCCGCCACCGCGAGCGCCACCTCCCTTGACAAAGACCCATACACGGTCAACGGACGCGTGATCGACCCGACGAAGCCGGAAGACGTCGCAGCCGCTGCTGCTGCTGTCGAGGACCGCAGCGCCAAGACGCTCCACGACTCGCCGGTGCGCGGCTTCAATCGCCGCTAGGCGCTTCAAAGCGCTCGTCACTCGGTCGGTGTCGCATTTGGCGAGTGTCGACCTCACTTTGCGGAGTTTGTCGCGTGCGCTGATGAGCTCCACGCGTGAAGCCGCCAGCAGTGTGCCGCGGAGTTGGGAGTCCTTGGTCACCACCTATCAACTGTCCATCGACCACGACGGGCGAATGCATGTCTGAATTGAAATAAAAGAAAGCGGTGCGGTGGTCGCTCGCTTTCATGCGCGTTCATTTGCATGGAGAGGTCGTCGTCAAGTCTGTAAAACTGGTACGAAGAGCGATGCTGGGCACTCGAAGATACTGCAGTCTGGACGAGCGATTCATCCACCGAATTTCCCAGCAAGATATGCTCGCGTCGTAGTCATTCTCTTCTGTTTCACGAAACCAGGGACGGGTCATGAGTGCGGCGAGCATTAACATGAGACGGGGACGTGACGATAACGTTTGTTCATAGATATTGTAGCAAAGAGCAAAGCCACCGTACGCCTTCGTCAGACTACCAAATCATCACGGTCATGGCGCCGACCACCGACGCACTCACGGTCGCGATCATGGCGGAGCTGCTCGCGCTCACAGACGATCTCGGGATTGGCGCTGGCGTGTTGGTGGTGCGGTTGGTGATGGTGATGGTGTTGTGGGTGTTGTTGGTGCTGGCGGACGAGTTGTTCCCAGTGTTGGGGGACGATGGTGACGGGGTGCTGGTTTCGCCACTGGTGCCACCAGAGGTGTGGGTGCCGCCAGAAGCATGCGTGCCGTCCGAAGTCGTCGTGCCATCAGAGTTCGGATTTCCGTCCGTTGGGGTAGAAGAACCTCCGCCTCCTGGCTTGCTCTTGGCGTTCACCGTAGCGAGGTTGCTGGATGCAGCGAGGAGCACGAAAAGCAGCAAGAAGAACAGAGTGGAGCGGAACTGCATCTTGGCGTGTCTGGCTAAAAGTTCTTGAGCGGACTTGTGACTTGTGGTGGAGGTGTTCGATGCAAGAATGCGGTGCCACAGCAACAAGTCACAAGCGGTTGGGTAAGTGACCACGACGCGAATGCGCTCAACCCGACTCACGTGATTCAGGGTGTGGAAAATCCACTTGCCGATTCAACTCGGCCCGTCACCAGTCGTCCCCAACCACCTGCGGTGCCTGCGGTGCGGTGCGGTGCATTGAGGGGATGCGTGCAAGGTCTGGTGTTCGCTCAATTGGGTGCATGTGCGTATACCGCATCGAACAGAGATGAGGCGAGATCATGGGTGTAATGATGGTAGTAAGACAGGGTCAAGGTGATCACCCACACTCTCGACGTCGAGGTGTCAAGATCAAGCTTGAGTGGACACGCTGACACGCATGGCTTCACAAAATCCACACCAAGGGAGGACGAGCGCGTGTAGCACCGCTCCAAGGGAAGCAATGCAAGGTGCTCGCTCCTGCATTCGCCAATTCGCATCCGTGGAGACACCTGTGTGAGCTTTCCTTGAGGCCGCGCACGACATCGCCCACCCGCCTCGATATTCAAGCTTCTCCCAAACACCAGTCAGGAAGTTACTCGTCGTTGTGCGCTGTCTCCTTGCCGCGTCAGGAACCAGGCTCGTCGAAGCTAAGTCGAGGCCGAAGCCAGCGTCGCCAGTGTACTATCTGCGTGGGAGTCCAGCTGTTCGCGTCGAAGTCCCGGCCTTCGGAGTCGCAGTCGGAGCCTTCGTGATCGCAGCGATACTGGTTGACGCGTAACAAGTTGACTGTTGTTTACGGAGTTCTCTTGAATTCGCTCTGTTATGCTCTGCTTGGTTGGTCGTGACAGACAGCTGCTAGCGATGCTGCTACCTGGACTCCATCCTCCTTTCTCCTTCGACTTCTACATGGAGATCCGACGCACCGATTCGCTCTCGTCGATATCCTCCTACAAATCCAGTTCAGGGCGGCATGAGAGCGGGCCCTGGCCCCAGGAGTCCTAGGAAGAGCGGCGATTTACATCACATTCAGTAGTGCAGTGGAGATTCATCCCCTCGAGTCCAGCTGACAAACGCGGAAGTGCGAAACGATGGTGTCTGCACCTCCTGTTCATTACGCCACAGCAGCTCACTTGAGCTCGTTCTTGAGGATGTTGCGCAGCTCGTACATGATCTGCATGGACGTCGGGCGGCGCGACGCGTCGAACTCGAGACACGAGCGCGCGAGGCGCAGGATCGACGGCGGGCAGCTCGCACTGAACGTCGG
>JAASFJ010000431.1:0-22785 GCA_023333755.1 Globisporangium uncinulatum
CCCCCCCCCCCACACATCAAAAATGGGCGCTGCTTGCTGTCAAATTTGAAATTTGTACTAAAATTTGTATGATCCTGAAACAAGTAAAAACCGGAACCCAACATGTTGAAAAAATGCACGAAAAACACCCATGCGTGAGCTAAACTTGGTGTTTGTATGAATGTTGCGCGTCTCATAACTGATAATTTTGAATCTGAGACGCGCAACATTTTTACAAACGCCAAGTATAGCTCACGCGTGGAGGTGATTGGTTGTAAATGCTCATAATTTCTTTATTTTCGACGGGATTCGTGGATAATAAATAAACCCTTCATTTTTGATAATTGATTACTGTAAATTTGGTAATGTACCAAGGAACATGGTTGTCGCAGCGTAATGTTTGTTGAAATGTCTTCTTCCTTTAACATACATCGAGCGAGATTGCTGACGGCTCTGGCAGCGTCTTTTGCGCCGACTTGAGCCTGCGCTTCATCTACGAGAGCCACAGCAACCTTCGTTTCAGGCGTGCAGCAGTACACAAGCAAGACACTTTGTGAAGAAGTGTTGCATTCCGCTGACCACTGAGCGAATCGTCGTTGAGTGTGACTGCGAGCGAGTGCCTCAAAATGGTCGTGTGCTGATCACGTCAGCATGAGCGCTCGAGCGAAACGCCACACGGGCTTCATGGTGGCGAGTGGGACGACAGTCCTGCTGCTTTCCTGGTTGCTGTGCCGCACGCACGTGCCGTTCTTTGAAGTGTGGAACGGCGGAGTGGCAAGCGTCCTTTGAAAAGTCCACTATCAAGCATCGCTTTCACTGGTTTGGTGCCTCTTCGAGCAGAGTCCTCCGGCCCTCCAAGGTAATGGCGAGAGGGCTCCCATCAACTACACTGTATGGAGTTGCGTAGACGATCTCCCAGTCAAAACTACGAGCAGTTTGCTTGGATTCACGACCTTTCAAGGACAAGATCACGGAGCTTTGTGCTTCTGTATGAGCTCCACTCTTTCTCGGTTGTCTTGAATTCCATGTCCCTCCTCCTCCAGTTGATTGCCCAGTGTCCAGTGGTGGTCTCGAGCACCACCCCAGTGAAGAAGCTCATTCGCAAACTTGCCACCTCACAAGCACCAAGCCTCAAACGATCCCCAACTGAAGACCAAGTCAATCAAGTCCACGGCGAGCGCCACACAAGCGTCAGACTACGTCAGCGAGAACGTGGACGCTGTGACGGTGCTGATGGCTTCGTGTGCTCTCGAGGCGTCCCGTTCCGTACCGTTGTCGGCCTCGTCCAGCAAGTCTGCGTCAAGAACCGACTGCTGACGTTCGGACTCGCTGTGCGTCGCGGGAGCCGTGCTGGTGGCGTACCGTTCGGCATCTGCGAACATTGCTGTGGGTGATGCGAGTTCGGTCGCAGACGAGTCGAGCGCTTTCGCCTCCGTTTCAGCAATGAACTTCGCAAGCGACCAGAGCCCCACGGCTGCTCCGACGGCCGCTCCTGCGCTTGTGAACAACCGCGTTTCTGCTGAAAGCGCTCACGAAGAGCAATCTCTGCGTCGACGGCGGCGGCGGCAGGGGGTCCGGTTCGACGAAGCTCAGCATGGAACCGTGCCACCCGAGCAACCCGAACCAAATGTTCCTGTAAAACACGGCCACCACACAGATCAAGAGCTCAAGTAAGAACAACTTGTGTGTCGAGGTCGGCGTCGGCGGCAACGACATGAGCTTGAAGCCGTGCGACATTAGGAATGCGAAGCAGCGGATCTCGTACGACCCCAAGACGCAGATGTTCCGCAACACAGCAGTGAAGGACGACCACCAGTGTTTCTACGGCCGCGGACTGGACGTGGTGGGAACAGGATTCACCACGCGGACGTGCGACACTGGAGATCCAGGCCAACGGTTTGGGTTTCGGTACCAGGACGAAGCGCTTGTCGAGCAGCAGGTGGTAGTCGACGCAGTGGCCAGCGGTCAGCGCTTCATGCTTCGTGTTGCTGGGACGAACAATTCGTGTCTCGACGATGCGGGCCAGGCGTTTGCTATGCAGCCGCGTCCGTGCGACACTGACCGAATGAACCAGTACTCCCAGTGGGACGCCAGCTCGAAGCGGATCCGTCCCCGTCAGTCGCCCCATCTGTGCCTCGACTCTGGTTTCGTGAATTTTGTCTTGTGCGACCTAAAGAGCGCAACCCAAGAGCTCGTGTACGACCGAACGATGATGCAGCTGCGCCAGAGCAACAAGTGCATTTACCGACCGCATGAACGCCGCACGGTGTGACCCGTACAGCGCAAAGCAGCGTTTCGAGCCGTTGCTGGTGGCCGGGTTCGTGAAGATCGTGACCCCACCCGAGTTGCAGCTTGGCAAGCCCGTCTTGCTCAAGCAGGCCGGCGGCACGTCGTGCATTTCTATCTACAGTCTTCCGCGTGCCGGTCAGATGATCGCCGTCGGTCCGTGCGATGTGACAGCGAGGTCGGAGAACTTGTTCCGATACAACACCGAGACGTATCAGTTCAAGAACGTCAACTCGAATTGTTTCGGAGTGAAGCCATCCCAGCTCCTGATTGTCACGTGCGAGGCCGACAGTCGCTTCCAGAAGCTGCAGTATGGCCCGTCGACACAGATGATCCGCAACCCAACCAACGGCATGTGCTTGGGCATCACCGAGTGGAGCGGGATCTTCTCGCCGAGTAAAGTCAGCGTCGACAAGTGCAGTTCCTCGAACAATTACCAGCGCTTCACGCTCCAGCCAGTGTGAGTTGAGCAGAGCATCAAGATGAGGAGACTGGTGCGAGAGGAAATCCTAATCGAAAGCCCAGCTCGGTGCGGTATGTGGGGCTATACTCACCACCTCGCATAAGCACCGGGAGCTCTGAATACACATCCACCCACAGCAACATTCCGGCTTTCACTGCTTGGACGTTTGCTCTACATTTTACTCACCTTCACTAGCTTCTCTCACACTCTTCGCTCCCACGATACACCACTGCATCTGCAGCGACTGCCACTGCCAACCACCACTGAGCCATTCATAGGCACGTGTTTGCACGTTGGTGGCGGGTGCGATATATGTGAAAGTGGATTACTTGAACGCGCGCTTAGATGAGTACAGGGTATAGCGCCAGTAATGACCGGCCTTTAAATGTTTCCCTTCCCAAACCGATATTTTTTTGTAGCAGGCAAAAATTCAAATTTGGGTTGCTTGTCAAACGAAATGCCGTCACCTTCTTAGCTAATTCCTGTTGTAAATAATTCGTGCCTCTTTTTAATAAAAGTCAGGCGTCATTACTCGCGCTATACCCTGTAATTTGATGGCATGGTAGTTTCGTTCATGAAATTACGCTATGTATACGCGCTTATACATGAAATATTTGACTTTTGCGGGAACAGGAACTTGAAGCCGTAACGTATACGAAATGAGGCTGGATTCGCGACACCGAGTCCCATGCAGACATAACACGTGGTTTACTGTAGTCTTGGTTGAGTTTATGCTCAATCAAAGTAGGCGGAGGAGGTTCATACAAGCCAATGTGTCATGTCCAGACGCTTGTCGAATTGTTAGTGGTGCTCGACACGGTAAGCGCTTCTTGTGTTTTAGCTGAAACCGTGTGACTCGGACCTGAAAACCATTACTATCATAACGACTCGGCATGAAGTGCTCTCGCACATTATAAAGCCATTACTTGAACGCCTGCGACTCCAACGTCGTCTTGTACGACCCAATGCGCACCACCCAAGATATCACGTACCATCGATCGACGATGCAGCTGCGTGTCGGCAGCAAGTGCATGGAAGTTGGTGTCCACATGGCTGTCGCACAGTGCAGCCAGTACGACGCGAAGCAGCATTTCGAGTAAGTGCTCGCGCCGCCAGTCCCGACGCGCAACACCCCGACCGAGCTGCAGCTCGTCAAGTCAGTGGTGTGAAGCAGACTGGGGTGATTCGTGCATCTCACCCACCCAGCTCCCTCTCTCCTCCGCATGGCTTCCTAGCCATCCAGCGCATTGGCGTTGACCGTTACGATGTGTAGACGACTTTCACTGCAAGTTCCTGTCTTCCCGGTACTATAACTGACTGCACTGGACTGCGTACGATACAGGTATACGTCCTACCTATGAAGACTCCTGAGGTTAGGTGCTCGACCACATACTTGTATACCTACAAAAGACTCCTGGAAATCCTCAAGCACCCCCAAGCACCAGGTACTTTCAACACAGACCATCAATGGTCAACTATCACTACTGCGACTTCATTTACTACTCTACAGTACATCCATCCCTCCATTCTCCCTCCCTCTCTCCGCTGGTCATATCACCCGCTCGCCTCCCCACATCAGAGCTCTTCGGGGTTGTCCTCTTCGTCCTCCACTTGCATCGCAATCGCCATCGCGAGCACGTGATCGCGCCGTAGCTGTTCATAGTGCTTCACAGCCGCGTGCTGGTCGTCGCCCGACGCCAGCTCGAGCGCCAATACCACGTCGTCGTCCAACTCTGTCGGCAAGTGCACACTGCTGCTGCCTCCAGGCGGAAGGAGCGACGCGAGGCCGAGAGGGAACGCAGTTGGAAATAGCTCTGCGTGCATAAACTTGCGGAACGGCGGACGCTTCCCAGCGACAGCCGCAGTGTAAATCGCAAGCGATTGCGTCATCTCCGTCTCTGTCAGCGTCGACCGCTCCTTCTTCTCGAGAAACTCGTAGATACGAGCCACGAGGTCGGTTGCGTACGACCCCATGTCTTCCACGTCGTGCGATGTCAAGTGCCACAGTTCACTCCCTTCTGAGCACTCAATCTTCGACCGGCAGATGGGACACGTCTTGCTCTGGACGCTCCTAATGGCATAATCCAATTCCGAGCGTCAGAGACAAGAAGAACAGCAAGAACCAGTACACGATAACGACGCACCAGTGCTGGAAGCAGTAGAGGCAAAAGCTGTGGGTGCACGGCAGCACCACTTGCTTCTGCTTGTCCATGCAAATCTCGCACTCGGTCTCGTCAAAGTCCGGGTCACCGTCCCCACTGGAATAACGTGCAATAGCGAGAATGAGTAATCTCATTTAATCAGCACCATCTCATTCTTCCTCTTTCATTCTTTCGTACCTCTGTTGTTCAGGGAACCGCACAGTGTGGGCTGCACACGACTTGATATCTAACGTCCACATATTCAACCGTCAGCTGGCATACGAGCACGCAACCGCACAACGCATCGCTCTCACTCGTACCCGTGAGGAAGCAGAAGATGTAGTAAAACTGCCGGACAGTGAGCAGCTTCGCGTGGCCAATCGCTTCAGCTGGCAGTGACTCGCTAATAGGCACCGTCATGTCCGCGTCCAGTGGCGTCTCGGGTCGTCGTCGGATCTTACGGACTTCCACTGTCACCTGTGACCACGTAAGCGTGTGAGTCGCTTTCTCCCGACCATCACTCTTGCCAGCCATTCACACACTACGTTGTATGACGTACATTGCCTCGGACGCGCCAGACGTACGGCAGAATCTCAGCTGAAATGCGCTCGTTGACCACGATGCGGAACGCCAAGTGGCACGTCTTGGGCGTCGGGCACAGCCGCGCCCTTTGTAGACAACCACCCACCAGTCTCGTCAGTCATCCAACTGCTTGTGAGCGAACACAAACTACCGAACGCACCAGTCGTTCGCCTGAGAGAGGTGGTGGCCAAAGTCGAGGAACGAGCCCATGGTCTGGCGAATGCGCTTCGCCATCTTGTCCTCTGGTGCGGACGGCGTTTGCCCCATCGCGCTGCTCACAATGGGCGTGTGTGGTGTCTCCTCTCGCTCGCTGTGTCGTGTGCGGCGTTTAGGGAAATGGAGGTGGTGGCAAAGCTGAGAAATCGATGAACAAGAGAAGCAAAGCAGCAAAAGAAGCGAGTGAGCGAAAGAAAACGTGGCGGCAACGTCATGACTGGTTTGAACATACACGCGCACAGCTGCGGGAAGTTGAAATCTGTTGGGAGCATGCCAGGCTATAATCATAAATTGAATAGCGCCTCCAGACAGAAAAAGAGGAATCAAGATGGGAGGTGTGCTCCGCATTACGCGGAAAGGGTTGAAGCGAATATCGTGATAAAATAAGCTGTGGCCAAACTGCTGCATGCATTCACGTGTCGAGCTCTCTGCTACTCTCGGTTATAGAGGCAGGCATCTTCTTCCTGGAGCGGGTGCTGGCTGGCCGCCTGCGCGACACGATGGCGTCCAGTTTGGGGTAGCACAGAGTTCGGAGATGGCAAGCAAGCTGCGCTTTGAGTTTGGTGCCCCCGAACTCAATCAACACAATTGTACGATTTGTTCTCCCATGTGTTTGGCAAGGTGTGTGGGACAGAAGTACCCATGCGTCAGGCACCAATCGAGCAACAACAGATAGCTACATGCAATATACTCTCTTCAAGTCAAATTCGCATTTCGAGCCGGGGTGGTGGTGATGTCCTTTTGACTTTGAGTGTGGGACCAGCATGTGACACATGTTCACTCGAACGTCCACGTACGTCAGCGCGTTTCCAATCAATCGCACGATTCGAGGCGCGTGCACTGCCAACGCCGAGTGGCTCGAAGCACACGCAGCAAGCGTCACGCCCGGCTCGATCCTATCGAGCTCAATCATAAAGGGACGACATAAACATGTATCGCGTCTTTTCAAGATTGGTTTTTTTTCGTGACGACAAGCATGAGAGGCGATGACGCGGAGCCCGAGACAACGACGCGACCGAAGCGCACGACGTCGTTTGTAGCGCAGCTTGCGAACAAGAACCCAGCGGTACGCTACTTGAGCTCTTTTAGCCGCGGATGCGTCGATGCTCGCGAAATCTGAGGCCGGCGTGGTGTTTGTTTCAGCGCTATGACTTGGCCACGCGCATCGCGATGGAGCGCGAGCACGCCAAGTACTGGGCGCGCGTTCTGCTGCTCTTCCCGCTCGCACCGGTGGCTGTAGCGCTCACCACGGTCACGATCGGCGGTGTCGTTATTAACGCTGCAACCAACAAGTGCAACTCGAGCCTCCTGAGTGCGTCATCTGGATCACTTTGAATGGCTTCACGTGGGATATAATGTTTGACATGGCTACATCCTGCCATCTGCTCTCACCAGCGTTTCTCCAAGGAGCAGTGGTGCTGAGCTACGTGCAAATCTGGTTCTTTGCCTACTGCTGGATAGGGCCAGTGCCGATCAAGAGCCTGCGCGCTGTGCGTGTGTTCTACCTGCTCTACGGACTCGCGTGCTTGGTCTGGTGGGGCGGCTACGGTACCACTCAAGCGGTAGCAGCCACACGCTCCGGCTTCCAGTCGTGCCTCTCGACGTCGCCAACACTGTACATCATGGCGCAGTACGAAGTGGCCGTCTTCTGGCTCTTGTTGCTCGTCTTTGTCGGCTTTGTCGTGAACGAGCGCACCGCGAAGTTACGGCAGGAGAAGCTGCACCAATGGGCGAGACGGGGCACGAAGTTTCAAAAGCCGACTCTAAATTCCGATGAGAACGAGCACGACAAAGCGGCTCGCACTAATGTGCTCGCTGACGCGACCGAGAAAGCGCGCGAGGCGGAGGAACAGCAGCGCTCGAAGCTCCAGGAGGCCCAAGACCACTTGTACGGCGATGGGGACGAGAGCGACCCGGAAGCTGACGCTGTCTTTCGCGACCATCACGCGGATGAAGAAAAGGATGGTGAAGAAGACGACGACGTTGACGACGACGAAGAGGACGACGAGCTTTTGCTGGGACTCGAAGGCCATGACGCGACCTTGATGCAACAGGACAAGTCACACCAGGACTAGCTAAATGTACGTTCAAATCTGATGCGACATTAGATTTGTGATCTGATCCCATGCTAGAAGGTTCACAAAGTGCTAAATTGCAAATCGCACTTTACACTGCATTCTCAAGCTGCGTGTGGGAAAGTGCCCATCTGTCCCGCCATTCCTGTCGTCACTCTCGAAAGAAGGACGCGATCAAGCGGAGCTGCTCGCGACTGCTGCATCTCGGCGCCATGAGCGGCAGCAATGGGCAGACGATCACTGTATGCGGCAACGTCTTCCGGTGCGCCACCCCGCTCTTCTCTTCCTCCTTCCCCCTCTCGCTCTTGCTCTTGCTCTCGCTCCCGGACTCATTCTTCTTCACATTAACTGCTCTTTTGCCAGTCTCGTCGAGACGATCGGGAGGGGCTCGTATGGCACAGTGCGTGTGTGGCTTTGGGGGTTGATTGGGTTGCGTATGCACGCGGAAAGAAACCGCGTAGCTGACGCACTGTACACACGCGCAGGTGCACAAAGCGATCAACCTGTCGTCTGGCGCTGCGGTGGCCGTAAAGCTCATTGGGAAAGACAAGCTCCGCCGGCCGCACGAGCGCCAGAGCATTGAAAAAGAGATTGAGACCATGCGCGTGGCTGTCGAGCAGTTTGAGAACGGCCACCCGCATATTGTGCGCCTGCTGTGCACGAAAGAGTCGCAGCATCACATCTTCATTGTCCAGGTGCGAAAGAATGGAGGGAGCGTGGTGGTCACTTGGCGTATGACTCACATACACACACTCTCTCTTCTCGTATAGGAATACTGTGCGGGAGGCGACTTAGCGGCGCTCATGAAGGCAAACAACGGCCTCTCGGAGGACCAAGCGCGGCTCTACATGTCGCATCTCGGTACAGTCCGATCACTTTTGGTGGTACACTGGTACAGTGGTACAGTAAAGGGTTTACATGCTGACGTCATCTTCATTCTTCTCAGCGTCCGGTCTGCAGTTTCTCCGGTCGCAGAACGTTGTGCACCGCGACTTTAAGCCAGCGAACTTGCTGCTATCGTCAAAGAACATGGCGACTGCGAAGCTCAAGATTGGTCCGTACGAACAAGAGGCTTCATGCTGATATACGCTCCGTCCAACCTGCTAACAACTGTGTGTTTGTATGGAAATTTGGACTTCGGAATGCATAGCGGACTTTGGCTTTGCTCGTGAGCTCCAGTCGAACTCGATGGCCGAGAGCGTCGTGGGCTCGCCACTGTACATGGCACCCGAGCTGCTCGAGTACAAGAGCTACGACGCGAAAGCCGACTTGTGGTCCGTCGGGATCATTCTGTACGAGATGCTCGTGAACGACCACCCGTTCCTCGTCGTTGACCAGTGCCACGCAACGAACCACTTGGCGCTGCGACGAAACATCCAGCGCTACTACGAGCACCACGGCCGCTTCCGACTGCCGTCGACCGTGACGGTGTCGCCCGAGTGCGAAGAGCTGCTGGAAGCGCTGCTGCGTCCGGACCCACGGCTTCGGATCTCGTTTGACGACTTCTTTCGCGCGAGTTTCCTGTTGCCGCCACTGCCGACAGACGCCGAGACGACGGCTGTTGACCTCGCTTGCTCAGCGTCGGCCCACAAGCAAGCGCTCGTGGCGGAGACGCAGCCAGAGTATGGTGCGTTTCGTCGGCGTTGTCGGTGTGGGGGTGTGGCTGTCGTTTACTGACGGATTGGCGTCGTTTCTCTAGACGACTGGGCGGCGTTCAGTGACGAGTACGTGATTGTCGACAATGAGTACGAAGACGTGGGCCGCAAAGTGCTCGACGGCCACAATCTGAACGAAGAGCTGGAAGAGAAGCTGCACGAGCGGAAAGGCAAGAGCGGCGCTGCCACAGAGAAGCGACCAGGAGACGCAGTGGTGCGTCCGCTGCCGCCTGTTGCGACACTGGACGAGCTGGCGCCAATGCAGTCGGAGGAGACAGACGACGACGAACGCAGTGCCGAGACGAGTGCGTCGTCTACTGGCAACACTGTCGGTGCCGTCGTAGAGACGACAACGGCAGTCGAATCGCTCGTGGCTGAAGTCGAGTTGACTGCGCTGGCGGGCGAGCCGACCGAGTGGAAACCCGACGACAACAGCCTCGAAGAGCTGCTCGGCATCTGCTACAAGAGCTTTGCGTGCGGCAGCGTCGGGCTCTTTGTGCCGACGCCGTTTGGCGACTACATTGCGTTTCACGAAGGCTGCCCTCACTACTACCTGTCGATGGAATCGATCGCGGCGTCGAAGCGGGACGGCCGGTACGCCGTGACGTGCATCTCGGCGTCGGCTGTACGCTCTCCAGTGTGTTAAGTTGGCGTGGTGATGTGCTGTGGTTGTTCAGGAACCCGCCGTACGTACTCGGGTGCATCGTGTTCATCGAGGACTACGTGTCGACTGCGGTACGACCTACTGGATCTTTCGTTCCCACTAGTCCGTTGGGGTCGTTGGCGTCGTGTTTGCTTGCTCACCCGTGTCGTTTGTCCCCTTAGGAATCGAACCCCTTCTCGTTGCGAGAAGGGACGCAGTACCACATTGTGACAGTGACGTCGCTGTCGTCGTCGTCGTCTGGATCAACAAGCGACGCTCCTGGCGGACTGTCGTCTGCTGCGATCGACGACGAACTGCCGCTGTCGCAAGTGCTGACGTCCCGCTCGCCCCGCCACGACATGCCGCCCAGCAGCAGCTTTGCGTCCGTCCAGTCGGTCGTGACGAGTGCGTCGTCGTCAGCCCACCACCACCAACAGCACCAGCACCAGCGGATATCGTTCCGGAGCTTCCACATTAGCCACCTCGCGCTCTTCTTCCTCAAAGGCGGGAAGCTCCCGTACGTGGCGTTCAACGACGGTGCTCCCCACTACTACCTCGCAAACGAGTCGCTCCAAGCTGCGATGCAGAGTGGGAATGGCGACATCAGCGGCGACAAGACCCCACCCGCGTACATTTGCGGCGAAATCATCTTTATCGACACGTTTCAAGCCACCGAGGTGCGATGCCACGTGGTTGGTCGGTGTGGTGGGGGGGGTCTTATGTATGGAATGCTACAGCTAAGCTAACCACACTGTTGTGCGTGTGGCTGGCTACCTGCTGTCAGGACTTTAACCCGTACCGCCTCCCGTACGGCACGCGGTTCCACGTCGTCACAGTCGCGAACCCCAAGAAGACGTAGTACTGTAAGAGGGAGGTCTCTGATACTGAGTAAGATGAATGAGGGAAGTCACGAGCCGGTTTTAACTGGGATGCGAGTTCGAAGGGGTGTGTTTATCTCTAAAAACCGTCTCTGGTCGGCTCACAGCACTGCGTACGCACTGATGACGCGCGAGACGTCAGCCACCCACACGAGGTTCTGGTGCAGACTCGTCGTGAGTGCGTTCGGTCCACGCGGCACTGCCCACTCGGCCACAATGTCGGCACTCGCTGTCGCGTCCTCACTGTCGCCGGCTTGGACCTCGGGTGGGCTCAGAGCGTGCGTATAGTCCCAGACACACACTCGCGCGTCGTTCCCACACGACACGAGCCAGTCGTCGGGTCGGAAGACGGGAAAGTGCACTTGCGTCACTGCTGCACGGTGCCGTGCGAGCCGACGCACGACGCGCTTCGCGTGGAAGTCGACGACTGCGATCGTCGCGTCACCAAGGCCGGCAGCGACTGACCGGCCGTTCGGCGCGAACGCGAGCGCGTGGACGAGCGGCGGGTTAAACAAGCGGCTCGTAGCGCCGGAAGAGGCCACGACTGGCTCACTGTCAGAGCTGAGCTCGTTCACACCGGCGTTCAGGTCGAGCTTGCACTTCATGCGGCCGCGGGAGAAGTCCCAGAAGAGCACGAAGCCGTCGAGACCGCCCGAGACGAGGTCCCACGGCGCGTGCGGCCGGAAGACTGCAGCGCTGCAAATGTTGCAGTGGTGGCCGCTCAGTGTCTTAAAGAGCCGGTGCGACTCAGTGTCGTACACGCGCACGTCACCAGTGTCGTCTGGTGCAGCGAGAAACCGCCCTGCACGGCCAGTGTGGCGAGCGAGCGCGTTCACTTCGTCGCCGTTTGCTTGTAGCACCTCGCGGCTTGCGTGCGTAAACACGAGCGCGTCAAGACGCAAGTCGAACGTCAGCACTTTGTTCCCAGCGGCTACGTGCAGCAAGTCGCCAGTGGCGCTGAACGCCAGCGCGTTCACTGCAGCGTCGTCCGTGGCGTCAGCGCCGGCGCCGGCTTCGAGACCGAGCGCTTTGCGAACGTTCATTGAGCGGGTGGCGCGCGCAGTGCGCACGTCCCAGAGGCGCACTGAGCTGTCGTCGCTGCCAGAGACGAGTACGTGCGGCTGCACTGCGTCCTCGCACAGCAGCGCGTTGACGCTGTCGCGATGGCCGCGGAGCGTCACGACCGGCGTCGCCATTGGAGGTTGCCAATCATGCGCAGACAAAATGATTCGACAGCGTTGATGTGGACCACGTAAGTGGGCTTCACTGTACTGCCTGTTTGTGAAGTTGAACTTGGGCGGGCCTGAGCCGAACCTCCAGTTCGGTGACAAAAGTGCACTGATCCAAGATTGAAGGTTGAGATCAACTCCTTTCGGAGTTCGAGTCTCGTGCCACCGTACTTGGGCATTTGTGCCACTTGTGCCCAGATACGAGGTCTGATGTGAGACGTTTGCGCTTGCGAGAGGCTCGTGAACGCGACTTCAGACCCAAGATGGGATCGGCGGATCGGGCTTCAAGCTGGGGCATTCCGAGTCGAAGCGCCGCATTGAAGCGCCCCGCTTCGCACGTCTTTAACCTGTGATGAAGCGAGGGTGACGACGAACTCGTACGCGATGAGAGTCCCTCGCAAGTCCTGACAGCTGCATCGACTCGTGTCATCGACCGTGTCCGTTGACATCACAGAACAACGCGCACTCGTCCCGCCCGCTGCGAGTGACGAGCACGAGAGTGAGTCACCTCGCCGTGAAGCACCGGGAAATCGACGTCGCGCAGTTCGTGGTCCGAACCGACGCCCTCTCCTATCCTGTCGATTGGCACCGAGGGCGATCTGCCACTCTGGACTTGTCAGAATTCGGACTTGGTCCTGCGAGACACGCCTGCCGCCACACAGAGATGTCTGACACACAGGTCAGCAACGACAACAGATCGTCACTAGTCTCTTCTTTCTCAGTCGCTCCATTTAGCCCATCGAATGCGCTCTCCTGAAGAGAAGAGGACTCTCACTGTCTCCTGACCAGCGACGGATTGGTGTTGGTCCTCCTCGCAGCACTCGCTTGCTTGAAAGTCGCGATACGTCTGTGAGATGTTTCCAAAACCGAGTTGTTGGGTACCGTACGCCTGAGCGATCTCTCCGTTGAACACTGTGCAGACCAAGCCGAGAGTCTCTGGTGTGAGAGGGCTCTGTGGTTATCGACCGCAACGATGTGGAGATCGCGAGCACCGTTATTCGAACGCGCGCACACGATGAGGCCACTTGTGTTTCCGAGACGTTGCACCGGAAGAAGTGCTATAGGACCTACCAGCTATGAGCTTTCCAGGGTTCGCTGAGACGTAGTATTGGTGAGCAACATGGTCGATCACCAGTTCTTTTGAGTACGTGGAAGTGATTGTATGGTGTGAGGCTTGGATTGTGCTGGGATGCGATGCGAAGGTGCTGGTGGTTGCTTCGCCCATGACAGCAGCAGCAATTGACCAACTGACTGAGAAACGTGCAGCGAACGGGCGGTCGAGGCTGCTCGCACGCGGAGAGAACCTTCGCGTCCTGCGGCAAAGTTGGTGGCGGGAGAGGATGAAGGAGTAGCCATTATGCAGGTATGCTTGGCTTCGCTGCTCGGAATGGCTCCGCTCGACTTCAAAGATCTGGACGGGATCAAGCGACATTGTGAAGCCAAGTCCGTCTCAGCTGGGTCCTTCTCTCGAGACAACAACCAGGCGAGTGCAGCCGCCATAGAACGTTCCGCTTGTCCGCTCGTGGTGTGCACCCATGTGCGCTCCTCTCAGTGAATCATCCGCCAGCAGCGCTCGCTCGATCAGCGCATGTTCGAGAGCCAACTGAAGCAAACCAGCACTCGTCGTTGAAAGCTCCAGTCGCTATCGCGCTGCCGGCGCAGGCGCGCACCTCGCACGGAAGGAGCGAGCAGGTGAGTGCAGCAGCGACGGGGGTGAAGGGAGTGAAGGTGGTGAGTAACAGCCCGACAGTGGTTCAGAATTGCGGGGATTTTTCTGTCCTTGCTGGTATTTTGGAGAAAGCGATAGATAACATCGCTGCCGTCCAGAGCTCAAGTGATGAGTTACAAGCTGAACAACGGCTGTCGCACAGTTGCGGATTCGGATACGGCTTCGTGTGAGTCCAAACGCAGTGGCGATGGAGGGAAACAACAGTGGTGGTTTTTGTTGGTTTGTTGCTGTTGCAGGTGGGTTGTCTGGCTGCTCGGGTGCAACGTGGCGGGCGAAGTGAAGGACGAAGCCTCTTCTTTCTTGGTGAAGGAGATGGGGAGCTCCCACCCTCAAAACCGTGTCGAACAAGGCGCAACCCTGTTGTTACAGGTGCAAGTGCAGCTTGCTTGGGTTTGATGGTGGTGGTGGTGGCAGGTGTTCTCTAGGTGGCAAGCAACTCGGTTTAGGGTCAGCGGCAGCGCGTAGGTTGATTGAATTCGACAGCACAAACTGCCTGTTTGCCATCATCGCGTAGGTGCACTTTCACAACACTCAACTGAAGTCCTGTGACGATAGGACGCGAGAGCACGTACGCGACAGCTCTGGATGAAGTCTTTGGACTCTCTATCTTTCTGAAAAGAGAGCAGAGCACGTCCCAAATACTCTTCGTGAGTTCTCTCGCTGTTGGAGCTGGAAGGCTCTCATACTGGCTTTCAGACACCACTGTGATTGCGGTGAAGTCTCCCGACTTTAGTCTGAAACAACCAAGAAGGATGACATCATGAGGTGTGTTGTTGCAAGCTACTGGTGGTGGCTGGCAGCACTTGGTGGCAAGAGGGGGGGGGCAAGTTGGCGAGCCAGCAGAGTGAATCCAAAGAGGTCAGAGAGGGATCCAGATTTAGGACTGATTTGAGATTAGCACACCTTTTGGTCAGCCAATCGGTGTGCGGCACGGACGGTTTTGTTGATTCGTGCGGAGTTCCGAGGAAAAACGGTGCTTTTGATTTGACACCGAATTGCAATCTGGCTTTGGCGAAAGCCAGATTTAGAAAAGCGTTTATAAATCCTTGGGCACGGTTGGAATGAATGCTCTCCCACCATGCTGGCCGCTCTCAAGCGAGGCGAGATAACGGCTGGTTGGTACTAGTATACTAATAAATGCAATCGTCTGTTGTTGTCGCCTCGCAGCCCTCAGTACCAACCCTCCAGAAATAGAGCGTGAACCGTGCGTGTGTGCCCATGTGTGCCTGACCGCCTCTGTTTTGAGCGAGGGTTTGTGCGCTTGCGCTTGAAAAGTGAAAATCGGTGGGCGAAATCACGAAAAACAGATCAAAGTCAGATCCGAGAGTTTTCAGCAAATCAGACCAAACGTGTATGAAGTGGTGGCATCAGCTACCTATTGACTCGTGTAGGACATTAGGTCATACAGGTCTGTGTTGTATCATGTAAGCTCGTTGAGCAGTGCTTGTGGTTATCTGCGGTGCACACTATATCCAATTTTGGAGGGAGGTGCACGCGTGGTGGGTGCTTTTTTCCGCCTGTACCCTTCCTTTTCTCTTCGTTTCACTATACTTCTGGGTGCTAGTCGCAGAGAGGCGGCCGCAAATGATATCTACAAATGGACGAGAGAAACGGGAGTTGAGAGCGCACTCAGAGCTCGGTTTTGACCAAGTGTCAACAACTAACAGACTTTTGAAACACCCTCATCTCTTTCATTCCGAAACTTCATCCGTGCCGCACACACCCACCCAACCACCATCCCAATCCCCACGATGCAGCAGAGCACAGGAACACCTACGAAGGCGACCCGCACGATCTCCCGGCAGGAGCTCGAGAAGGCGGTCGGCGCCATCATCTCGCGCTCGTCTTTGCTCCGTCAGCGCATGCTGCGCGTGAAGAAAGCAGTCGAGAAGGAAGTGGACGAAGTGGACCAGTACTCACTTGAAATCGACGAGTGCCTCGAGCGCATCGATGAGATTGAAACGTTCTGCAAAGAAGTCCGGCGTGACCACGCAGCCGTCGTCAAGCACGGTGCAGGTGCTGCGAGCGCTGCCGCCCAGCGCGACATTGAGAGCGAGCTCGATGAGCTGCTCGTCGAGCGCGAAGAAGAGACTCAGCTGCTCACGCGCATGATGCAGACGCGCGAACTGCACGCCGAAGCGCACCGGAAGCTCATGCTGCACTTTGCAGCGCTCCACCGCGAGTGGCTCCACGTGAAGAAGCAGCAGCGGGCGCTCGCAATGGTGCTCCTCCGCATCAGTCTTGTGCGTCTGGCGCGTCGAAAGCAGCTCGTGTAGGAATGATGGAAGCAGATGATGACGACGAGTGGCGAAGTGTATGCTAGAGACGACCTGGGAGTGCGTGCGGGCAAAGAGAAGCCTGGAGCCAGCGGCACTGAGCAGCTGGCGCCGACCAACAACCGGAGGCTGACGTACCATAGCAAGCTAGGCGATTATTTAACACGATCGACATTACGCAAAACGACAGAGGGTGGATTGAGTGAGTCGTGCTGGCTGTGCGTGCTCATGAGCTGAGCTCTGCTGTGGTGCTGGCTGGCGTGTTGGAAGCACCAGAAGTCTTTACTGTAGGAGACTGTTGGCTGGCTGTGCTGGACGGACCAGGTGAAAGGAAGGAAGGAAGGAAGGGAACCCACGGCCAAAAAGCTGACCTGAGTGAACCAGTGCGTGATCAAAGTAGAAGGGAGATGCGCGCTTGCGTAGGTGACTCACGATGTTGTTTCACTGGACGTTTCGATTTGTTTTTGTTGTTATTGTTGTTGTTGGTTGTGGTGGTGACGGAGGGCATATGAACATGCGCTTGGTCTGCGGGTGGAGAGCATGCTCGTGTTGGCGATGGAAGTGTGAAGAGCGCGGAGCTGTTCATACCGACTGGTTGTATGTATTTATATAAAGTATTAAATTTGTATTTAACATGTCTTCGTGGCCTAATGGATAAGGCGTCGCCCTCCGAAGGCGGAGATTGAGGGTTCGAGTCCCTTCGAAGACGAATTACTTTTTCGCTCGCCGCGCTTTGTGGAAAGACCGGAATTTTGCACAACATCGAGACTTTGAAGTCGAGCTGCGTTGTGGATCTGTGCAACTGAACAAGGTCGTCTGCGATGCGAACGCAGCTCGCAGCCTCTTCCACAAGAGCTCCGCGCTCTAATGATGTACTTCCAGTTTCAAGCAGCAAGCTGTTTGATCTTTGTCGTGGCAATAATGGCCCCTGTACTTGCATTGAACGCTTGCGTCGAGTAGGAATACCTCACCATGTATGGGCGTCTTCACGACAGCGTCTTCACGAAGGCCCCACCACACGCTCCTGGTTGGATAGAGAGGCCGAGGTCTCCTTCATTCGAGTGGAAAACACCTCACAGTAAACGAATGAATGAATGAACCGACGCTGCCAGCGAAACTGACCACTCGAGTCCAACATCAGAGCTCTCCCGCACTTCGAACGCGACAGTCACGATGGCGACGGTCACCTTGATCCCCAGGTGCGCATGCGTCCCCGCCAACTATGGAGATTCCCTGTCCGTGGAGCTGTATACCAACGTCCACTCTTGCCTCCCTGGTACTGCCAGGCACATCTTTGGGCTCAAAGCCGACGTCGCGGGTAATGCTGTGTACGTGGACGACCAGGCGATCGCGTACCCAGCAGGCCACAACATGGTCATCTACTCGCTCGACGAGAAGCGGCAGAAGTTCATCGCAGGTGCGGAGAACACGGAAGGCATCACTGCAGTCGCGATCGCAGCCAGCCGCCGGTTCATCGCAGTGGCGGAGAAGAGCGAGCGCGGACTCGTGAGTATCTTTGACCTCAAGACGCTCAAGAAGCGCAAGGTTCTCAGCAGCGCCGAGACGCAGGGCCGAGCGTTCGTGAGCATGGAGTTCAGCGCCGACAACCAGCTCTTGCTAACACAAGGGGGCGCTCCAGACTGGATCCTCACGTGCTGGAACTGGGCCAAAGGCAAAGTTGTCGCGAGCATCAAGAGCCCAGTCCACGTCACGCTCCAGCCAGCGCCGAGTTCAGCAATGCTCAGTGGCAACAGCCACTTTGGGAGTAACGTGAGTAGCGCGTCTATGCTCGCGGCTTCGAGTGCAAACCTGCTTGCGCTCGGCGGTCCAGCGAGCTCGACAGTTGGGCTAGGCGACCCGACCAGCGCTGGGTCATCAGGCCACGTTGGTGTACCAGCACTCGTGTCGTCGTGCTCGTTCAGCAACGTAGACCCCGGTCTGATCTGCGTCGTTGGCGCTGGTCTCGTCCGGTTCTTCCGCGTGCTTGAGAGCGCGTTCCGACCAATGCCGAGCCCCCGTATGGACACGCACATACTACTGTGTCACGCGTGGCTCAAGCAGCGCGACGACTACATGGTCGCAGGCTCAGCAGCCGGTGACCTCCTCCTCTTCCACAGTGGCGAGTTCGTCGCTCGACAAGCAGCGTCGCCTGGAGGGAGCGACAGTATGCGAAGCGTCCACGCAGTCGTCGCGACGTCGAAAGGCATCCTCTGTGGACTCGCAGACGCGTCCGTGTACCTGTACGCCGTCGCGTCCGAAGCTGTCGCGAGTGCCGACAGGAACGCAGCGGAGCTGCTCGTACTCCAGCGCAAAGTCCGGGTCGACACGCACCCAGGTGGCGTGACGACGCTCTGTGTGAGCCCGAACGAAGACACAGTGGTCGCTGCGCTCTCGAGCGGCCAGCTGGTCACGTTCCCGTACCAGCTTCACGCGAGTGACTCGACACTGTCATCGAGTATCGGCTCGACGCTCCCGTCTGGAGCGCCCATGAACCTAGGCGACGATCTGCTGAGTAGTCCGACTGGTGGCACGCGCAGTGACGACGTCGAGTACGTGCTGTCGGCGTTCCACCGTCCGAGCGACACGGGGCTCCTCTCACACGTGACAGGCATGGACGTGTGCGTGCGCAAGCCGATCCTCGTCACGTGCGGCCTGGACCGGAGCGTTCGCGTCTGGAACTACCTCGAGCGGACGTGTGAAGTCGCGAAACAGTTCACAGAAGAGGCCCACAGTGTCGCGTGCCACCCGTCGGGGCTGTACCTGCTCGTGGGCTTTGCCGACAAGCTCCGGTTGCTCAATGTGCTCATGGACGACATCCGGCCAGTGAAGGAGTTTGCTGTCAAGGCCTGTCGCGAGTGCCAGTTCAGCTCGGGTGGTCACCTCTTTGCAGCGGTGAACGGCAACACGATCCAAGTCTTCTCACTCTTCTCCAGCGACCTCGTGGCGAACTTGCGCGGCCACAACGGCAAAGTCCGGAGTCTCTTCTGGAACGCGGACGACTCGGGCCTTGTCTCTGCTGGCATGGATGGTGCAGTGTACCAGTGGGACCTCGACGACGCAAAGCGCGAAGCCGAGTTCGTACAGAAAGGCGTACCGTACTACGCGGCCGTGAGCAACCACGAAGGCACCGCACTGTACGCTGCCGGTGGCGACCGGATGCTCAAGGAGATTGAGCTCCCGTCGTCGCAGCTCACCAAGGAGTTTGTGTGCGAGCGTGTGCTGGGGCAACTCGCACTCGGGAACTCCCAGCGGATGCTCTTTGGCGCAACTGCCGAGCCGGACCGGCCAGGGGCCGTGCGGGCGTTCAAGTTCCCACTCACGGGCGAGTCGGTCGAAGTCCAGGCATTGAGTGCGCCAGTCACACGGCTGCGGCTGTCGTTCGACGACGCGTTCTTGTTCGCGGCCGGTGAAGACGGCGCTGTGTGCGTGTTTGAGATCCGCGACAAGGAAGGGCGGCCACGGGCGAAGGGCGGGAGTGAGTTCCACCCGAGTGGAAGCACATTCTCCGAAGAGATTCTCGTCACAAAGAGCGACCTCGAAGAGAAGAACGCTGTGATGATGGAGCTCAAGAACAAAGTCGACGAGCTCATGCTGCACAACGAGTACCAGCTCCGGTTGAAAGACATGACGTACAACGAGAGTTTGAAAGACTTGACTGAGAAGTTCACGCACGAGATTGAGCTCGAGAAGAACAAGTTTGAGCTCTTGCGGGAAGACAAGAACGACCTCGAGATGGCGTTTGAAGACAAGCTCAAGCAGCTTGAAGAGCGCCACTTGCAGCGGCTCCAAGAGACGGAAGCCGCATTCCAGCACCGGATCATGGGCGAAGTCGAGCGGTACCAAGACGTGCTGTCGCAACGCGAGGCCCAGTCTGCACACTGGCGCAGCGAACAGGCCCGGCTCGTGACGACGCACGCTCGGTACGTTGCTGACGTCGCCGAGGACTTTGCTCAGCGCTTGAGTGAAGACCGACAGCTGCGCGTCCAGCTCGAGGACGAGACCGACGAACTCGCCCGGGAGTACGCCGAGACAGTCGCGCAAGTCGAAGCCGACGTCGACGACGAAGTCGCGAACGCGCGACGTCGGTACGAAGACAAGCTCGCCGCGGAACGGGACGCGACGCTCCGGTTCAAAGGCGAGAATGGGATCATGAAGAAGAAGTTCGCCGCGCTCCAGAAAGCGATCGAAGAGCAACGGGATGAGATCAAGAGCTTGCTCGAGAAAGAGAAAGCGCTTGTCGAAGCGGCGAAAGCGCTGGAACGGGAGATCCAAGCGCTTAAGCGGGAGATCCGCGCGCGGGACGAGACGATTGGCGAGAAAGAGAAGCGGATCTACGACTTGAAGAAGAAGAACCAAGAGCTCGAGAAGTTCAAGTTTGTACTGGATTTTAAGATCAAAGAGCTCAAGCGGCAGATTGAGCCGCGCGAGAATGAGATTGCAGATATGAAAGCCCAGATCAAAGCGATGGACCGCGAACTCGAGCTCTTCCACAAGAGCAACGCGCAGCTTGACTTGCTCATTGGCGAGCAGCGAGCACGGATTGACGGTATGCAGCGTGCTGTCGCAGCGCATCGACGGCAATTGAGCGACCAGCAGACGTGGGTACGGCGCTTCCGGTGTGCGCTCTACGAGTGCGTCCAGCACGTCCAGCACCCCGAGGTGCTTGCCCACCAAGTCGCGTCGCTCTACAGTACGTTTGTCCCGCCAGACGGCGTTGTCGCAGCTGACGTCGAGGCGGAGATCCGCCTCGAGTACGCACGCCAGCGGACGTACCTCGACAAGTCTGTGCGTGTGCTCCAGCTCAAGCACGCCCGGGACGCAGCCCAGCACCAGGACGCGACCGTGCGTGCGACTGCGGACAATATGGCGCTCGTCCGCGAGATCAACGAGCTCCGAAGCGCGCTGAACGCTGCAAACGCGACGCTGCAGATGGAGAAAGCGGCCAGTGGCGGCAGCCACGTCCAGCGTCTAGTTGGCGTCGAGCGGGACCCGGACGTCGTGCTGGAACAACAGCGTCGGGAGATTGACGAGCTGCGGCGGGCAGTGAGTGCGCTGGAGGAGAAGATGGCGGCCGCGAAGGCGAGCGAGGTCTTCCCGCCGATCCGCGGCCTGGACGGCTGAGGTGCTGGCGAATGGCTACATTGCAATGGTTTATGGGGAATGGCTACATTGCAGGAGTGGGTTTTTTTAGATGGATGACATTCAAAGTTACGTATTTGCAATTTTGTACTCGCCCACCCACCCATCCCGGCAACCCAATCCCCAAGTCGTCGTCACATCCAACATGAACGAGCATGTCCAGCGAATGCTAGCTACTCACGCGGCAGTCGACGACAACGACGACGAAGCCGTCGTTGCTAGCACCGTCGGAGCTGTTTTTTACTCGCAGCAGCAGCTATACAAGCGCTGGGGAGGACCTCGAACGGGGAAGGCGCCGAACATCGATCGCGGCCACGCTAGTGGTCACGCATGGCTGATGCAAGACTACTTCTGTTCTACCCCATTTTACCCCGCCTCCGTCTTCCGAAGACGCTTTCGCATGTCACGTGCCGTCTTCGACCGCCTCCTTGAAGGCGTCACGGCATTGGTCAGCTACTTTGTGCAGGCCGCAGATGCGACTGGGAGGCTTGGGCTGACGCCGCACCAGAAGGTCACAGCTGCGTTGCGAGTGCTCAGCTATGGCATCACTCCTGATGCAGCTGACGAGTACGTTCGGATAGCTGAATCGACGGCGATGAAGTGCGTAAGCGCTTTGCGGACGCTGTGATCGCGCGCTTCGGAGACGAGTTCCTGAGGCAACCAACGGAGGAGGACATCCGGCGGCAGACAGCTGTGAACGAGCGATGCGGCTTTCCGGGCATGTTCGGCTCCCTCGACTGTACTCATTGGCAGTGGAAGAACTGCGCTGTCGGTGATCAAGGGCAGTATCGAGGCAAGAGTGGCGTCAGCACTGTCATCCTGGAGGCCGTCGCCACGTACAACACGTGGATTTGGCACACGTACATTGGTGTCCCTGGATCGAACAATGACATCAACGTCATTGATCAATCTCCTTTCATGCTCGACTGGTTACAAGGGCATGCTCCATCGCACAAGTACGTGCTCAACGGGAAGCAACGCTCGAGCTGCTACTTGCTCTGTGACGGGATATACCCGTCGTGGTCAGTGTTCGTCAAAACGATCAGCAACCCCGGCAGCGAGAAGCACCGCTACTTCGCAAAGCGCCAAGAGGCTGCTCACAAGGACGTTGAGAGGTACTTTGGGGTGTTGAAGAGCAGGTTCGGCATCCTGTCGCAGCTGGACTACTTTTTCCGAGTCATCGCCAAATTCGGCGAGAAGTTTTTCAAGCGAACGCTTTGACGTGATTGGTGTGTCGGGTAAATTTTCACGCTACTTTAAATTCCCGCCAAATAGTGTTTAGCGTGGATTTTGGTGAGATTGGTGGGGATCGCACGTCGGACGAAGAAACCGGTACTGAACAGTAAAACCCGATATACAGTCCCCGACAGTGGTTTGTGAACATGGACATATTTTAGACTGTCGGAATCAAAACTCGTTTTTTCGTATTCAAAACGTGCTCAAATGAAGCCAAAACGATTGCGGATCGAACGCACCAAAAATCGATCGATTCCG